>JAPYYX010000140.1:0-108445 GCA_030522605.1 Cremastinae sp. B BG-2022a
TCTTTTATCAATCGATTTGTAAATTTTTCATTTAAAACATATATTTTTTTCAAAATTTTCTTCAGAAAACAATTTTTACTTGTGAACTACCTTAAGGTAGAATTTTTTAATTTTCCGATGGATTTTAAAAAATTTTTCTTACATAGAAACCTCCAAGACATAATTACGAACAAAACAAAAAAAGATTCATCCCAATCGGTTAAATCGTTCGGAAGTGATGAAACAAACATAAATTTTTTTTTGAAATTTTCATAAAAAACTAATATTTAAATTTTTTATTTTTCCGATGGATTTTTTAAAAAGTTTCTTGCATATAAACCTTCTAGAGATAATTACGAACAAAAAAAAACAAAATTCATCCCGATCGGTTCAGTTATTCTGAAGTAATGTGGTTACATAACATGCGGTAATTCATTTTTATATAGGTATAGATATGTAAATTTTTTACATCGTTTCTCATAGTATTTACCACTGCCAAACATAACGGTGCCAAGATTCACCCAAAAAGGACGATACAAACCAGCGGTGATGTCCAGATGGAAAAGATTCTTCGATTTTGATGCGGTACAAAACCTTCGCTCGGTGTGGCAGTATTATCTTCCAGATGCACCGAGTTTCGAGACATTGGGAATCGCTCATCACCTTGTGCTCTACGAAGCATCCCTGCCAACAAAGCCATCGCAAGATCCATCCGTTTTATACGCATACACGATGGATCGCGGCTTCGTCTACATCGACCATCGTTTTGTTGGGATCACATCGCGAATGCACGATATTTATACCTTATCCATCCCATCACCTTATGGAAAATCGCTCCAAATTCTTGTTGAAAACCAGGGGCATTTAAATTTTGGAAACGTAACTGAAGACTGGAAGGTTGGAATGTTTTTATCGAGTTCTTGAATTCCCGATATACTGCAAATAATCTATGAGTCCATTGAGTCCATAATTATTTCTTTTTCAGGGCTTGTTCCACGCAACTTTAAACTACGAGAAATTGAGTATGTGGAATGCAACTGGCATTAAATTAGAAGGGAAAAATTTTTGGAATTTTCCGTTTGAACACAAGAAAATAGACGAGACAGGAATTCTTACCAGAGGACCTATAATTCTTCAAGGATTTTTCATCATAGAGGGAGAGCCGATGGATACATATCTTGATACAAGAGATTGGGGCAAAGGTGTTGCCTTTATTAATCAAAATAATCTTGGCCGTTACTGGCCTCTTGTTGGACCTCAACTGACACTCTACGTTCCCTCGACTTTCCTGCGGACCGGTGAAAATGAAATAATCCTGTTTGAAATGGAATATGTACCAGATCATTTAACCATCAGATTCGACGACATACCTCATTTCTCCCCAATCTGATGAATTTTCAGGAATTTTAAAAGTTTTCAAAAATACTCCCGAAATTATTTCGCTTTGTATTTTCTTGGAAAGTCTGTTATATTTCTAGAAAAGTTGGAGTGAAATCTTGATGCATTTTTTTATCAGAGTATTTTTTATTACAGTATAAAACGAGATTTTGTAAGTCATACATTCAGTTTACGTTTAATAATAATATAATTTGTATGAGTTTTTTTCTTTAATTAAACATTAAGCTTGAAACGCAGTTTATATTTTATATTTTCTCCCATGTCTTGCTGATTCAATTCAATCCTTTTTCAGCGACATTAGTACCAAAAAATAAACAAATTCAAAAATGAAACCAATACAAAAACGTGGTCTCAGTTCTGGGTGTTTTCACCGATACTTGTGCTTCTCCAAAATTAAAAATTTTATAATAATTTAAGAAGTCTTTAAGGTTTTGTGAGCTCATCTTTTAGTGCCATTATTTTGTCGTGCAAATCGTCGTGCAGATTCTTGATGAGATCTTTAGTTTCGTTCCATTGTTCGATTTCTGTACTGTTGACTGCTTTGACAAAGTCCTGGATTGATGTTTTCACTTCCTCTTTGAACGCGATCCAATCTGCAGCTGGAATAAAAGGCGTTTTCGTTGGAGTTGCACCGAGGGTTAAATTTGTCAATCTTTTTTCCGATTCCTCAATTTTGTCTGTCTTTTTGTCAGCGATCTTTGCTTCATATTTATTTTCTTTCGTTTCGTATTTGTTTTTCGCCATCTCCAATTTTATTCCAGTCTCACGAGATATCGAAAGATTTCCAGATCTGAAAGCATTAATTTCTTGTCCAAATTCGGCAAATTTACGTTTTATTGAGTCTCTGAAGAGCACCCAGTCGTCGTTGTCGGTCGTAGTTCCGAGAGAACCTAACATCAGCGAGTCATTTATTTTTTTCTTAAAATCCGTCCAGTCGTCCATGAGGGACGAAAACTGCAAACCATCCAATTGCGGCATATCCGAATCCTTCTTTGATTTTTTTAGCGCTGGAGTTGCTCGTTCGTAAATTTCTTCCTTCATTTTAGTAAGGTTTAGATTTTCCATTTTAGTACCATTTTTAGCATTTTTTCCTGTTTTTACTAAATTCATGACATTCCTCAGATTGACGAACTCGGCTGAGAGATTCTTCATCAATTCACCGCGCTGCTTCGTAGTCGGAATTCCGACGTACTCCAATTCGGAGCTCAAATAATCCGAAACATTTTTTTTCAATTTTAACCAGTCGTCGTACGTCGGATCAAGCATTGCACCAGACTTAGGAGCTTTTAAATATTTTTCTGATCCTTTTGAATCAGCGGTCTTTTTAACATTTTTGAAAATTCCATTATCAGATTCGATCAAAATTTTCGTCACGATTGTGCTCTCTGTCGTATTCGAGCGAATCGAGATTATTTCGTTTCTGAGATCTGCGAAGGATTTGCTAAACCAATCCTTAAAAACTATCCAACTCGTGTTTCTGGGTATCGTCGTTTTGTTGATAGCGTCAACGAGCTGATTAACAGTAGTTTTTATCTCGTTCTCAAAGTTAACCCAAACTTCAGGTTTTGGGGTCACAGCTGACGCAGAAAGAATGGGAATAGATTTTTCTTCCCAGAATGATAAATCCGTCGAGGGCAGGTCATCGCACGATACCATCGGATTATCAGCGCTGACGGAACGCATAACTTGTGGCTGTATCTCGTGAATATCATCTGAACAGTCACAAATTAATTTTGCCAACGTTGTTTTTCGAATCTCGTTTAATTGTCCTGTAAAAAAATTGTATTGTTTTTTACTATTCAATTTTTTTTAATTTCGAATTGAAAAATAATGTTTTTTTATTAACTTTCACAAATGCTGGTGCTACACATCTTTTTTCCCTACTTTTTGTCAGCCATCTCAATCATCTAAATTAACATCTAAGGCATTTAACTCGTCTCAGCAATCTAAACCATCTAAGCCATCTCAGCCATCATTTAAGCTATCTCAACCAGCATCTAAGCTATCTCAGCCATCATTTAAGCCATCTCAGCTAGCATCTAAGCTATCTCAGCCAACATTTAAGCTATCTCAGCCAGCATCTAAGCTATCTCAGCCAGCATCAAGCTATCTCAGCCATCATCCAAGTTATTTCAGCCCTCATTTAAGTTATCTCAGCCAGTATCTAAGTTATCTCAGCCATCATCTAAGTTATTTCAGCCATCATCTAAGTTATCTCAGCCATCTAAACCATCGTCTAATAAGATATCTAAACCATCCAAGCCGTAATCAATTTGTAATCAAATCAGCAACCAATCATAATGGCAATTTAGTTTCCTCCAATCTTGCATATAAGTTTCAATGATTCATTCGTTCATTAATTCTTTCATTTATTAATCACACTATTCACAAAACAAAAAACAATCAGTAACCAATGATGATTGCCCACTAGTGTCCTTAAAATAAATTTTTATTAACGGTTTCAAAGTGTTTTTTGATACAGAAAAAAAAATCGACATATTTACCTAAAGTAAAAGCTTGAGGCGTATCCGGCGTTTCGTACCAAAACCTGTCTCCCTGTTGCAGTCTCTCGAACTGATCCCCAACCAGGCACTTAAAAGTAGGCCCGATTAATCCGTCTCCATTCCCAACTTCCGCCAGAGCTCCCGTATACAAATCAATATCTTCCACGTTATCATAAAGCTTCGAAATTTCTCGAAGAGCCTCAGGATCCAAATCTTCAGATAGTTCCTCGAAAGATCGAACATCCCCCAGACCGCAGAATTTTCTCCACGCCGTGTATCCAGGAATCCCGTGATCTCTTCCTCTCTGAATATTCAAGGAGACGAGATCCAAGCCACAAGGAACCGTCGTGTTTGCCAGAGGATCCTCGAACAGGTGACTCGTGAGTTGCGAACTCACGTGAGTCGTCGTCCTCTGAATCGCGTTCGAGGCAGCCGTCTTCAGCGAATTCTCCACCCCACCCTTCGCGTACAGGCTGTAAGGGTTGAAAAGCATTCTGTGTAGCTCCACGTACGAGGAACTTCCCTTCTGAGAATCCGCGACCTTCATCAACCCTGGGATCAGCGTGTGAGCGAAACGAAACGCCGAAGAGGCGAAACTGTTAGCAATTCCAGGATTCACGTTGTCCGAGCCTCCTTTTCGATATCCTGAGCTAAGGGGCCTCAATTTTCGTGAATTCGTTTCCTTCTCACCGAGGACGATCGGCACGAATTCCGAATAAGCGACGTGCTGCATTTGCGCGCCGACGATTCTACGAGACTCTTGGTAAATCTTCTCATCGTTCCAGTCTGGATTTTTCGCAGAGAGCTTTCCGGCGACGAGGTTGTGCTGTCGAGCCCAGAGAACGTGCATGGTGGTCAAATGAAGATTCTCGTTCGCTCTCCCGTCACCGGAAGCGAAACAGTAACGTCCTCGAAGACTTTCGATCTCTCTGTTGCAACCGTCGTTCGGATTCATGCTCTGAGGAAGCAGCGTCCTGTTATCTGGAGTCTTGTACATTCGCAGGAGACCGCCCTTGAACTCGCGAAGAGAGTAGGCCGTTTCTCGGTCTGGCCCATAAATTACCGAAGAGTCGATGAAAGCTGATACCTTGAATATTTTAATTTTTTACAATTAATATATAATTATATTAATAATAACAATATTAACAGTTTTTAATAATTATTATTGAAAAATTTATAATAACGTTAATATTGAATTATGATCTCAGTCACTCAAATGCAGTGACTCGCCGCGTCCTCACAATATCAATCAATATTATATTAATTAAATTAATCATTAAAAATGTTGATAATATTAATATTTTTTTAAAATAATTATTGAAAATAATCACAATTTGTAGGGTAGAGGCGGGCAAAATCGGGTACTTAAGAAAATTTTCCGATTTCTGGGGTTTAAATGAGCTCAATTTTTTGTTTTTTAATCACAATTGAAGGAAACAAATTAAATTTTCAGCTACCACGAGAAAAAATAACAAAATTAACGAACAAAATGGGGTACCCCTCTAAAAAATAAGAAATTTTTTTTTTTTATAATTTGTGAATTTATTATTAGCTTTGACGTTTCTTTTCAAGTATTTAATTGATGATTTATTTTGATTTTCTTTTGAATGTGTCTCATTCCCAAAGAAAATCATCTTTTTCCATCTACTACATATATGTTGGTTCTGGATTTTTGATATTTAATTTTAATTTTTGTTTGAATGTTTTTTGAAATCACCAAATCTAATATTCTTGACAAAGAAAACGCTATTTGATATTAAACGCTATCAAATTTTGAAATTTAAAAAATTATCACCAAATTTTTGGGGTATCCCGTTTTTCCCCCCTCCCTTCCCCATTTTGCCCCCTCTACCCTATACATTGATGAACAAAATAAATATTTTAAAAAATCATAGTTAATAAAAATAATTATTAAAAAAATTTTAATATTATTGTTTTATTGTAAAAATCAATAAAATTCTGTTACCTGATTCAATTGCTCTCGTGGACCAATCTTGCACTGCGGCGCCGGTGCGCTCCTGACGAATTCCATGCAGCGTTTACCAGCCATATCGAAAACAGGATCACCAGGTCCGACCCTAACGGGGAAACACTCCGGATGAGAGGAGTTCCCGGCCGAGCAACAGGACAACGAGCTTCCGTTTTTCCCTTGACTGATGGCAGTCGCCGTTATGTCGTGATCCAAGAATTGCCCGAAGACCGCGAGCATCACGGTGAAAGCTGGATTGAAGGACGGTGAAGGTGGATGAACCTTCAGACTGATTTCCCTCGCCGAGGGCAAACTTTTCCCGAATTTTCCGCTTCTCGGAGCTTCGATGCCGTCCGCATAGTCCGCCGGAAGATTTCGTGTGAAAGGCGTCAAAGCTGCGCCCAAGTTTTCCGGATGATTGCAAGTTCCGTCGTAAGTACGATATTTCGTGTTCGTGCAATTCGTCACTGAATATTTTTTACACGCGCCTGCCGGTATCCAAATATTTTTGAAGTACGAGCCCTTCGATGAAGCTTTTCCGAGCCTGAGTCGATTTTCCTCGATCTCCCTCGTTGCAGCCAATTCGCCGATTCCACCCAGAGCCAATTTACCCGCGGCCACGCTCGTCTTCACGGCGAAACGGTGCCTCGAATCCGGCGACGGTGACGGCAACGGCGTGTTTTCCGCATCAGCTTTTAATCGAAGTTCTATCGCTTTTTTACCAACTTCGACCGCATTCTGCCACTCGGCGTCCGTCAAACTCGTCTCGTTTGAATCAGGACTCAATTTTTCCATCCACGCTAATTTTTGTGTCACGAGGACACTTTCTGTCGAATTTTCGATTTCCGAGTCTATTTCGTGGATGAAATAACTCACAATCATCACCGATAACATGATAAAAATAGCCCTGAAAATTTAATAGAAAATGAAAAAATTAATACCGGCGTTTCTACGATTTTCCTAACATAAATTTTCATCTACGCAATAATTTGCTGTCTAATTGCGATTTTTTTTTTGCGTGGGAGATCTCGCAGTGGTGCTCAAAAGTTCTAGAAAATTCGATTTTTTTAAAAATAACGATTATAATAATCAAAATATAATGTCTAGAACATTTACTGATTTTCTACTATTAAAATAATTTATGAAGCTTCTTGGCTGTTTGATAATGAGAAAATTAATCATGTGAGAAAATCGAATCGACAGACGTCGGAGCGTCACTGCGAGCGAGGGCTGCGGTGAGGCGGATCCCACAAATCCTCGCCGACGCGCGAATGCATCGATATTCTCGATGGGAAAATCACATACGCGGTACAAACGCGAGAAAAATTACATTACTATTTTTAAAGCTATCCACAATCGATAATTGTTCAAACAAATCGAAAAAAAAAAAAAATTTCTTCGAGAATAAATTTTCGCACCGCGATTTCGTTTCACTGATTTTTGCGGTCTTCGCGAAGTTTAATGAACTCACCCGAGAGACGCCCAGAGGCAGCATCGAAGCTGGTGGGTTTTTCTACGACGTATGAAGGAGAAATTTGGATTCGCCGGGTCGGCGATTTGAGTCAACGGCGTTCTTTCCGTGGCGATCATAATTCGCCCGCGCTACGATCGCACAGGATTATATTATATTTTTTCACGCTTTTTTCGACAATCCGTATCGAGTTCCTCGGAGTCACTGAACGGACACTGAAGTAACACGATCGCACGCACGAAGCCCTCGAACGTCAGTAGACAACTGACGACCTTATACTTTTGCCTCTGCTCATTCACTCGAGTTACTTTTAAGCCTGTACCCTGCACAGCAACTGATGAAAATGCATCTCTTTTTGCTATTAAATGCAGAAGAAAAATCGCAAATGCGAAGAATCGCTGTCGCGTTATATAAAACGATTCTTAGGTGGATTTTAGCATTTTTCATTTTATCATTTTTATTTATTTGTATATTTGATATTTTTTTTTGTAAAACTGAAAAATGACAAAAATTCACGAAGTGTACGGAATAATTTCGAAAATAACAAAAATATTACTTTTGGAAAAACAAATATTGACGTGGGAACGAATTTAGATCGACAAAACAGAATAATTGAGAGTTCAAGGTGAATGTCAAATTTTAAATAGAGCTTATGCTAATTTTGAAAGGCCCGAAATTTTTCGTCGGGCTCAATTTTGTTTGTCTATTTTGTATTCGAGCGGAAACCGGTTTTTTTATACGTTTATAACGATGTAACAACGCGCATCTCGCGTTATGTAACGCCGCGTTTTTCTCACTCGCATCCGATGAGACAGTCATTTAATTACAACTTTCTTGTTTACCTCGTAGACACAATTCGAACACGCTCCGTTACGAAGTGAATGGCTTCGAAGAAGCTTATTTGGATGGGCAAATTTGCACTTGATAATCTTCAGGAATTCCTCCTGAGAAATTAAAAAATTGTATTTTAAAAATTTACGATGCATGAAAAAAATATTTTTCAGTTAAGTTTTAATTATTGTTTAATGCAAATTTTATTAGAATTCTACCGGATTGCAATTCGAGAAGTTTTCAACCTTCGCTGGGATCGAAGTTTGATTTGCATACGCGAGCTTCAAACCGGTTTTTTTGAAATAATTTTATGGAATAATCGAAACAAAAGTATGAATGTGGTTGGATGATTATAAAAAATTATAATCGAATTTAATTGAAAAAAATTGTAATTATTTTATTTAAATAAATACCGAAAATTCCAGTGAATTGCGATGAAAGAGCTTTCAGTTATTGCTATATAAACGATCGATAATGATCACAATATTACGAGCTTTCAACTATAGTTTTTTTAACTAATTAAATGAAATAATTCTAATAAAATTATTGCATAGTTACATTTATTGTTTATACAAATTTGAACAAAATTCTACCAAATTGCCAAAATGAAATTTTCATGTATCTTTACGATCGCAGATTGATTAGTATATCATTGAGAAAAAAAACGGTTGATTCCACCAAATTTTCATTCATCAACTAATATGTGGTTGACTTTTTTCTCCGTGTATAATTGAGCTGTCAAGTGTTATTTTTAAATAAATAAAAATTTTAATAATTATTTCATGCAAATTCGCTGAAAATTCTACTGAATGACGATAGGGGAAGTTTTCAGTTATGAACGAAATCTGTATAAGCGCTTCCGGTCGGTTTTTGTAATCTATGAAATAATTACAACAAAGTGCTCAATGTGTAGCTTACTATTAAACGCAAATTTTCTGAAAATTCCACTGCATTACGGCAGAAAAGTTTTCAGCTATCGCGATTGAAGTTCGATTAGCATAAGCGAGCGTTCAGCCGGTTTATTGAAATAAGTTTTTTATCGTGAATAATAATCTATCCTGGTACAATCGGTTCGTATTAAAATATGAATAACTTTTTTCCGACAGTACAAAGGATGATGAATCGAATGATGTCAAAATTTTTATTTCAGTCCGCGATAGCTTGAAATGTTACAGATTCGTTTATTTTGGTTCCTGAGACGTAGAAAAATAAAAGAACAGCGACAGGGCCGAGTATGACAAAATAAACATACGTTGCATGAATATTTTACTTTTAATTTCTAGTTTACTTTAAAAAGTCGATTTATCTTTGACAAACGAGTCGCGAGGGTTTTGCGAAGTGAATAATATTGTCGTGCTGGAAAAATGGAGGGATCCGAGTCGATCCTCTGACCCGAATTGCCTCATAACGGTCCTCACACACTAGACGCCCGAGTCAATGCCATTATAAAAAGAAAAGTGAAGCTGTTATAGCTTCACTCACGGTTAGGCCGTTCTCCAGGTAACTTGCTCCAACGTCCTTTAGCGGACAGTTTCTGCTCGAGCCCAGTGTCAGCCGGACACGAAATTTCGAAAGGGAATCGACTGAATTCATTTTCGTCAATATTCGCGTCAAAGGTACGAAAAATTTTGTTAAAACTTTAAATTCAGTGATTTCTCTAGTTTTGTTTTTTATTTTATTTTTTAATTTTTTCAAATTTTCTAATATCTAATATCTTTCGGAATTAGGTTTTCGAATTTTCTGAACTAAACTGAAATAATTTGAACTAAACTAAATTTAACCTAAACTGAATTCAACTAAATTAAATCAAATTACGCTAAACTAAAGAAATTAAAACAAACTAAATTAAACTACGCTAAACTAAAATAAATTAAAATAAACTACACTAAATAAAACTAGAGTAGGGGAGGTACGAAATGGGTTACTTAAGAAAATATAATGCTTCCGAGGGATTAAATGTGCTTTTGTTTTTTAATTATAATTAAAGAAATACAAATTTCAACTGTCATGAGAAAAAAAATTTTTTTTTGGCGGACAAAATGGGGTTCTCTCCAAAAAGTAAGAAAAATTTTTTTTTCAGTAATTTGTCAACTTATTATCAGCTTTTTTGACGTATTACTTTAAGTAATTAATTTATCATTTATTTTAATTTCTGTTTAAATGTATTTTCATATATATATATATATGTATATATATTTTCAAATCAAATTGAAAAGTCTTACTAAACTTTCGGGGTATCCCATTTACCCCCCCCCCCTCCCCCACCACTATATTAAACTATACTGAATGAAACTAAACTACAACGTTTGTACAATATATATTTTGCACTTCATTTCGTATTCGCTCATTCATATCCGGAAAAGTACATGAAAATTTATTTCCATTTCGAATTTCGTGATAAGTAAAGTTTACAAATTGGTTGTTTTGAAACTACTCTTTTATTTCAATATTATAAAAACAACTGTAGAATTTACTTATCAGCGATTTCGAAATGAAAATAAATATTTATGTACTTTTGCGAATTCTAATATTCTTTCGATCAACTAATCTTTCAAGAAAATGAATAATGAAAATGTAGAAAATGAATAATATTTATTTTAAATATTTTAACAGTTTTATATTTTTACTAAAATATGATAAAAAATAATATTGTTTATTTTTAAACACTTTATTATATAAATATATAAAATATTTTAACAATGATTTGATTTTATTTTAGGAATTTCACAACAAAATAATATTTCTTACACTAAAATATTTTTTGCGACATTTATATTAATTTTTATGTCAGAAATTGACAAAAAGTTGTTTTTCAAAATGACGCAATGCTCAAGCAATTTTCAAAAACGTTTCAAAAGAACGAAGGTTGTGAAAAAAATGGTGACTATTAAATTCAACCGCACTTGGTACGACCGGAAAACTTGGCAGATTTTTTTTTCACCTTCACAATTGTCTCTTTATTCCGTTGTCGGTAAACCTTCTTATATACGCTGATCCTTGGCTCGTTTCCGCGTAAATGCGAGTCATGAGCACAATCGAAAATCCAATCTCGATCGAGATCCTTGGACAATCGTTGAAATTAATTATGCGGATTGGAAATTTACAGTTCGTTTTCTTATCGTCTCAATGCTGAGACGAAACGGGACATTTTTAATCTATTAGCTTAGAAATACGAACAAAATTTGCATAGATTAAAAGTTCAAAAATAAGGAAAATCGCGAATAAAAAAAAATTAAATTAAAACCAAACAACAATGATTTGCATTTTCTGCTATTTAAAAATTCACAAATGTTTTCAAATATTTTCGATCATCTGAGCAAAATAAATTTAATTTTTGAGCAAAGGTCCTTTGACAACAAAAATAATTGAATGAAAAAAATTTTCAAAAATCAATGAGACGAATGATCTGACATGTGAAATTTCGTCCATAAAAGATCATTTTAAAGAAATTTCTCTCTATGAGAAAGCATAATTGATTCGATTGGCAATCGATATTCGAACTTTTCAGTCCTCACGCTGTTTAACAATGCCAAGTAGGGAGTCCTTGAAAAGTCGTGACATCTGTACGATGTTTGTTGAGAGAAAGTGTCGTTCAGCGACGAAACGATTTGTGCCGTTGTATTTCAACGTTGATGTCGAAACAGTTGACACAGCTCGCGAGATACCATCAGTATTTTTTTTTATTCATCAGCGTACGATATTTCAGCGAGTTTAAAATTCCCCAAATGAAGATGTTCAATCTTTTCAAAACATTATTATTTATTATCAGTAAGAATAATATTTGTCAAATTCTAATCGTAAAATTGTTTTCGCTTCGTTCTTTTTTTCTGATTTAAACTCCGAAGTCTAACGAACGAGACGGAAAATCTTCGTCATTGTCGTTTTTTTGCTCCAAAATAAACTCTAAGGTCCAACGCGCCGAAAAATGATCATCATTTCCGTATTCTGGTCTCTAAAATAAATATTAAAGTCCAACCATCCGAAAAATATTTCATAATCTCTAGAAATATTCATAATTTTTGTTCCATTAATTTACATACATTTTTTCTTTTATTTGACATTATGCTAATTTATCATATTTTTTAGAGCTGATTATTATCATCAAAAAACCGTCATAATATTTTTAACGAAATTCAAACAAAGGATTGTGTCATGTGCAGATATTTTTTTAATTCTTGGTAATGTTGTTTCAATACGAAAATATATTATGTTTGTGGAGATGACAAAATGAAAATAATATTTCAATGGATAATTTTTTTCAAATTATCACTAAAAAATCATCGTTTATTTTTATTTTTTATATTAATAAAGGATTGTGCTATGTGAACGTATTTTTTTATTGTTAGTCTCGTGTTGTTTTAGTATGAAAATATCTTATATTTGTGAGGCAGAATGAAAATAATATTTCAATCAATCATTTTTTTAACTAATTTGCACTATAAAAAATCAATTTCAATTGTTTTTTAAATAATAAAGGACTATGTTATGTAAAGATATTTTTTTACTCGTTGGTCATGTTTTTTTTAATATGAAAATATTGTTTTTTGTTTGTGATGATGACAAAAGTTAAGATAATATTTTGATAAACTATTTAATTTTTTTTATCATTTAAGATGCTGGCACTTCTGTTGTTGGTGGGTCTGAGTATCGCAAATGCGGCACAACTTTCTCACAAACCATTATTTTCGTGGAAACAAGTAGACTGGAATTTTCCAAATGAATCTGTGAGAGCGAGCTACGAGGCATCCGGCGATTTTTCGCCGACCAGCAATCTACCGCTCGGTGTCAATATTTGGAACGAGAAATTATTCATCACGGTTCCTCGATGGAAAAAAGGCGTTCCGGCAAATTTGAATTACATCAACCTCGAGACGGCCAAGAGTAAGCTAAAGTCGATAATTAATTAATTAATCGATCATTTTAATTGTTTTCGGAGGAAATTAACTTTCTGTTTTTTCAGATGAAACTTCACCTCGGTTGACTCCATATCCTGATTGGGAGTCAAATAACATTCACAACGAAGATGCAATCGTCAATATTCTGAGAGTCAGAATCGACGAATGCGATCGCATGTGGGCAGTGGACAGTGGAGTCGATGATATTTGGGGTGAATTTAAAATCGTTCACCCACCAAAATTGATCGTCATCGATCTCAAGACAGATAAGGCAAGATAAATATTTAATTAAACATTTTTCCTTTCTTTCAAGTGACCACTGTTATGCGTCTAAAATTTTTTGATATTTTGAAAATTTATTGTAAAAATTATGAGTAAAAATTAATTAATTTTTTCAATTCATTTTTGTTGTTTAATTGTAATTTTTATGTAATTGTGATTTTGTGTAAATATAATTTTTACAATTTAGGTTTTGATTATTATTCGAGAATTTAATTCAATTTAAATTCAGTTTTTAAACTAATTTATTTATCGTTCAATTAATTTATTTATCGTTTTATTTGAATTTTAGATTATTCACACGTACACCTTCAAAGACAGCGATTTGACACCGAATACTTTCTTCGCCGATACGGCTGTCGACGTCGATCCTAAAAATTGTGATGACGCCTACGTCTACGCATCCGATCTAGGTGGATACGGTCTTGTTGTCTACAGCCTTGCGAAAAATGATTCCTGGAGAATTTCAAACAATTATTTCTACTTCGATCCTTTGAGCGGTAAGAACAAAATTTTTCTAACAAATAATTAACGAAATTCCGTACGAATTAATATTTTTTCGTAATTTGTAAAAAAAAAAGTCCTCCAAAAATTTGAATAATTATAATTGTTTTTGAAAATTAGGTAAATTTGAATAAGTAAAAATAATTATTTTCTAATTTAATCCTTCGTACATTTAAACATGACATGTTCCTAATAATTGACAAAAATCCTTAAAAATTGTTTATTTGTAATCTTTAAACAAGTATTAAAAAATCTAAATTTTTATTTTCAGGCAATTATGACATAAACGGAAACAAATTCCAATGGACCGATGGAGTTTTCGGTCTGGCCCTGAGTCCTCAGCTCTCCGATGGTTGGAAAACTCTTTACTTCCATGCGATGTCGAGCACGACAGAATTTTACGTACAGACGGAAGTGTTGAAGAATAAAGAAGCAATTTCCGATCGGCTCCTATACGAGAAATTCGACGTCGTCGGAGATAAGGGAAGAAATACTCAGGGTACCGCTATGATGCCCGATCCAGTGACAGGAATAATTTACTTCACTCAACTAAACCGAAACGCTTTAGCCTGCTGGGACACTCACGTCGACCTGAATCCAGTCACATTCCGTAAGAGAATTTATTATTTGATAAAAATTAATAGAAAAAAATCATCTAAAAAATTTATCAGAAAATACATTTTTGTTGTAGATATTCATTACATAATTTTTTATATATTTTTTAAATATTTTTAAATTTTTGTTTATATTTTTACATACATAATTATAAAAATAAATATTTGAGTACATTTTTGTCATATTTTGTACAATAACATTATAATTAAATTGTTAATAAATTTTAGGTATCGCAGTCCAGGATAATTCAACCATGATCTTCCCAAATGATATGGCCCTAGATCTGAAAACTCGCAAGTTGTATCTCCTTGCGGACGATCTCGCAACTTTCCAGTACTCAAAATTCGATTGGGACAAAGAAAATTTCCACGTTCATGAATTCTCGCTGGATGAGCTTGCACAAATTTGCAAGGCTTGAATGAAAAGTTTATTTATCGAGCCGATGCATTGACTAATTTTATTGTACCTACGTCGAATTTTTTTGAAAAATAAAATTTTCGAAAAAAAAAACAGTTTTATTATCAATCTTAGTGGAACATATTTAAAATTAAACCTTTGTCCGATTCTAATTATAATTTAATTTTACCCTTAAACGTTTTTTTAAATGATTTTTTCCTTTAAAAAAATTACGTTTCATATTTGCATAAAATAAATTTTTTTTTTAAAGTCTGCAGTGCGAGATAAATGTCACGGAATTTATCGTGAGTAATAGACAAACACTGCTTTTGTTCTCAATATCTTCACCGTTCGAATAGCCTCGTTTTTTCTAGCAAACAACGGAGGAAAAAAAATTTAACGACCCTCATCGTACGGTCGTCAATTTTTACGATTTGTGGAATTTTTTTTGCGCTATCGTCAGTCTTGAATAAATCGTCGAAAGGTTGAAAGTCTCATTGGAATCCTGCGATCTTGACTAATCGAGAATATTTTTTTAAATAAAAAAAATGGGAATCGACCACAAAATGGCAATTTTACTCCTAATCGCTTCTGGAATCTTTTTCCTCGAGGGAAAAACGACGGATGTCGAGGATGAAAAAAAAGTTGTCACGCATATGGAGAAACGAAGCCCGCTTGACGTGATTATCATCAGACACCGTCCAAAGCCCGGAAGTTTTATCACGAGAGAGAGGATTTCACATGTGAACGTTTACCATCACTGGATCGTGCCACATGGTCCGAAGAAATAATAAAAATAACTTGAAATTATCTCAAATTATCAATTATACAAAATGAAAAAAAATTCAACGATGTAATTTCTTGTTATGTAACGAAGAAGCAGGAAAAATTAAATAAAAATATTTACATTTTTGTTCGTCAATTTTTATTTTTCAGCGATTTATCAAGTTTAGAAAATGTAATTAATTCACTGACGACGTGTCTACATAAAATAATAATACCTCGCTTATAATAAAATCGAACAGTTTTTTTTTCTATTTTCTTTTTTTATTTTTGTTGACGATTATGAATTTCTCGCAGAGAAAATTGGTGTAGTGTGATTGGAAAAACATCGCGTGATATTTATTGTATACATTTTACACATTAGTTTATTTTACAAAATAACAAAAATCCTGCGATCAATAGTCGACGATCGTTCACGAAGTTTGTCTTTAATTTTTTGCGTCGAGAATTCACAATTCACGATCGCGATTGTATTTGAACGAGGGGTAGAGAGCGCCTCGAATCGATAACTCGGTGCCGAAGGGAAAATTGATTTTTTTTCGTTCGTGGATTCAAAGCGTCATAAGTCTGGGAATCTGCAAGATAAAAATATTAATAAAATAATAAAAATTAAATATATTTATACAATTGATAAAATATCGTAATTTCAATAAATTAAATTCAATTATAGTATTTAATAGAGTAGAATCTAATTTTTGATTACCTCATGGGATCCTCGAAATAATCGCAGGGTATTTGAAAGAGTTCTGCATCGATATCGTTTCTGAAGGCGAATTCTTGGAAAGTAATTTTGGTCGTGACGGTAGGCAGAATAGGTATGTCGATTTGCACGGGGAATCCCGGAGGAAGTTTCATCAGTGCGAACTGTCGAAGTTTACTGAAGTGTTTGAAAGGCGCAGTGACCTCGAGGACGTTCAGGAGCATGTCAACCGTTAGAGGAAAATCAAGGCTCATCGCTACCGTCGCCTTGAACGATTTGCTGCTCTCCTTGTAAACGAGACTACGACCCAGGAGGGGGCTCTGACCGACTGGAGCCTCCAAATATTGCTCCCAAGTAATATGCGCTTCCGGTGGAGGATTCAGCGAAACTCGCCTGGTTGGTGGCTTGAAAAAAAAGAAAAATAAAGTTCAAATATTTTGTTCTCTGTGTCCCAGATACGAGCGAAGCTTCTAAAAGTGAATAAAATCATTGTTTAAAGTTGTAAATTATTTTTTAGTCGACACGTACCTCGCCATTCGCAAAATTCTGCGAATTCCCTTTCGTCAGGGACTCCATAATCGCTTTGTTTTTCTGAAGATCCTCCTCGCTCAAGTGCTCTCGTCGTTTTCGGCTTTCCAGTACCATACCATTTATCTGGTAAAAGTCAGCGTTGAACGGTCCTACCATTTCCTTGAAGACAAAATAATGAAAATAAAATTAATTCCATAAATCGAAATATTAGAAACAGAATTTTTTAAAAATATTTTTAGCTCTCGAAATCTGCGCTGTTTTAAGACGTACTTTTTTATCTTCTCTGAATATCCACCCGGTCTGAGCTCGAGAAAAGGAAATTCCTTTTGTCGACATTTGAGCTGCCATGATATCATTAGACATGAGAATATCCACCTCGTCTTCAATTTCCAATTCAGTCTCCTTTAATTTGTAATAAAATAATTATAGTTGACGTCAAGTTTTCGATTGAGTCATCATTAATTTCTTTTAATAAAGACTCACTTCGTATCTAACCCTCTGGAAAAGTTTCGCCTTATTGTCGAGGACAGTTAAGGATTTACTAGGCTTTTGGTCTCCGTTAAAAATGAAAGATACGTCTCCTCTCTCCCATCTCATGTCGTTGAAATCGACGAGTGTCGAATCCACTCTTATTGATGCACCGCTTTTGTGAATTTTGCAGATATCCGACGGAAGGATTCTCGATACAAGAGGAACTTAAAGAAAAATGGTTCATCAAAACATCGCACAAAATATACATATTGAAAATCGAAGTTCAAAAAAATTCAATGATTTTACCCCAACTTTGGAAATCCCATTTAAGTTCCATGTAAAAATCTCCCATCTGGCGCAACGCGGACACGAGATTTGGTCTCCGCTCTTCCATCTGCTCTCTGGCCTGTTGTTTCAGTTTCTTTACCAGCGATAAAACTAGAAACATTAGAAATGATCAATTAGAGAAGTTCATCATACGATAGTTATTGAAAATATGACTTTTTCCATTTTTGGTCCTCTTACGCACTAGTTTGACGATCTCCGTAACTTATCGCTTCCGCCAATGGGCTCCAACCGGCTAAATTTTTCACCTTCACGGGTGCTCCGTGCGCGAGCAGTAATTGAATACATTCTGAAGAAAAAACATTAAAAATGATTTTGTTAAAAATATTTTAGAAAAAATGTTTTTTTTTTCCAAAATCATAATCAAGATATAAATCATCATACCTTTTCGCCCCAGCATAACTGCAAGATGCAAGGGTGTATTTCCTTAAAAAAAAAAAAAAAGAAATTATTCAATTTTCATCCGTTTTCATTTCATGTGATAGAAAGCTGAATTGGAAAAGCAACAAAGAGAAAAGTTATCTCATCTTTACCTTGCTTATCTTTCTCAGCTATGTCATGAGTTTTCAAGAGGTTTTTAAGATTTTCGAGATCATCATGAAAAACACAGCAGTGTAGAGGATACTTTTCGCTCTTCTGAGCCATAATTCAGATATGGAAAAAATGTTCTTCTTCAACACGTAGATTATAACGTCTTCAAAATAAAGCTTAGACGTTTCCTGTAAATTCCATTTCTGTGCTTTTCGCACGCAGTTCGTTCTTCTTTTTCTTTTTCATTAGTCTCATCATTTATGGGCTAGTCCTGAGAATCACGACCAGCCAACTGTCAATGCCCTTTTTACACATATAAATTTTCTAAGCTTTCAGAATACCACAGATAAAGTTTCTTATTATTCACAACCTCTGGAAAGTCCAAACGAACCTGCAAAAATTCCAAAAAGTTCTATATTTCAGTTAGGAAAAATCTACAAGAGCACATAATTTGTGATTAACTTTAGTACAAATTTTATTTACAGTAATAATATTAAAGCCGATAAAGTAAATAAATTTTGAATTGTTCACTTGTTTCGTGAATTTTTCATTGTTAACGTACCCTGTATGTGTTTCTGGCGATATCAAGATTCTAGATACTTTTATGATTTATAATATTGACGCTGAGAGCAGGTAGCATCATTCACGCGAATTTACGTTCTCAGATCACAGTTGGTGCAACACAGTCGAGAAAACGTTGAATTCGAGCGTTCCATCAAATCGTCGCACTTGGTAAACATAAACAATAACGAGGCTCCATGCCAATTTTTCTTTTATCAGGGCAGCAGAATGTTGCGTAAAGAGGTTGCCATCTTGATTACGATCCGTATGCGCTCCTCTCGCGGTGAGTGCGGAGACTAATCATGAAATGTAAACGTTACATTGGCAGCCATTACCTGTCATTTGATTACAGAATCCAACTAACTTCATACGAAATAACAAGTTAATTAGTTAATATATAATAGTTAATAATTAGTTCATACGGTGACGGAATAATTAGTTTATTTTTTTCTGTATTATAATTGTTTACAAATTAGATTAAAAATAGAAGATACGTTACTGCTGTACTCAAAATCACAACCAAATTCGAAGTTCAAATAAACAGGCTACCATATTTCAGTTTTTGTTTTTTTTATTTGGCGATTTAGAAATTAATGGCGTCCAATTCGCGAATAATTTTCAAAGTAATTTCCAAAGTGGACGAGTCTGGATCCCATTTCGCTGATGACGCGTTCGGATCGACCGGATGCGGCGTAGGCAAATGCAATCTGTACCTACAAAGAAATTTATAACGGACAAATGTAGAACTTTTTTTCAAGTACATAAAAACTTTTTATTACTTAGGACTGCGAATGTCGATGAAATCGGCTTCGACTGAGAGTTCGACTTTTTCTTTTATTTCTTCGGGAAGTTTTACGAGAACGACGAGCCATTCACACGATGCTGAGCCAGGAGTCTTGAAACCCATCTACACCGAAAAATTAACTTAACAATAAAAAATGATTTCTTCGATTAAAAAAAGAGAATTTGTAATTAAAATAATTACACCAAGGAAAACATCTTCAGCGCTGACGGATTGCTTGAATTTCATTTCGTATTCGGGAACGATCCTCGGATCTTGTATTTCCGGTACAGGGGCATCGCTTACTTCAGAAGGATGCCAAATTTCGTCATCCTTGCCTTTCAATACAGCGTGAGGTCTCGGATGATCGCCAGGTGTTCCTTTGGGCGCTCCGATATCCCCAGGACCTTCATGAATTATCACATTTACATTATTGACATGAATTTCTTGTAGATGGTACACGATTTGTTAACTTTTCACTGACCCAATTTTCTTGCACCCGCTTGAGGCAAATCGTCTTCTGACTCGGAGTCATCTTTCGGCGGAGCTATCAATTGTTGCAATGCTTTAATTTCCTGGAAACTGAAACATCCGTCCATTTTTCATGTACTGAGGAAAAAATGTCTCTCCTAGACGAAAATCCAGAATGGACTTTGCACAAACATCCAAACGTCTCCATGGAAACTGAAACTGAATTTCTGATGAAAGAGAAAAAATAATAGGAAAAATCTATTCCTAACCTATACAAACAAAATCAAGATGCAACCGGCATATTTTCATACCTCTATAAATGAAATGCTTGTAAAAACGGAACATTTGGCGCGCATTTGGAACGCGGTCCAGCGTCGGTGAAAAGCTCTTATTTTACTCCCAAGATATTTCAGGACACGTAGGCATACCGACAGAACGAAATCATCAAGTTCTCTCTGGTTTATTTGTTACCATGGCCGATGCAGCGGGTGAAAAACTATCAAAAAAGTAAGTATAGTTAGCATTAGGAAAAATCTAACTTTGATATTTCAGAGCTGACGTTAATTTTGCATTGTAAAATAAATTTTTGGTTAGAAAATCGTAAACATAACCTGAAAATGATTAACGTAACCTAAAATTAGTGATTCCCTCTCCCACGTTTTCTCTTGACGTATGGAAGAAAATTTTTTTAATTTCAAGTTCTCATAGAGCTGAAACGCTCGATCGTATTGGCCTCTTATTGTTATCTTTCGAATATGATAATTTGCTAATTCGTGCGATCGTGATTTCGGAGGGAAATCATGCTAGCTTTTCTAACCAAAAGATTCGCTCGCCCGGTTTTTTTTCAAGTATCCAATGGGGACTTGAAATTTCGTCAGATTTCCATTCATGGGCCTGCATATAAGTGTGTACTTCTAATAGAAAAGGAATTTTTTGAGCATACTCGAGAGATGCGATGAATTTTAGAGATAAAGGTAATCAATACTGAAATTCTATTTTGTTACAGTGAGTTGAAGAGGAAACTCAAAGCTCAACAAAAAGAAAAAGAGAAATTAGAAAAAGAGGCCAAAGCCGCTAGCCAGCCAAAAGCTGAGTCCAAACAAAAAAATGCAGTCCAAGACGAGGAAGTCAGTTCACATGTAAGGACCACTTTTTATTTGATCTATATTATAAATACTGAAATATAATATGGATAAAAAATTATCCGCGTATTTATTTATTTATATGTTTTCATCTACATAGATATAACACGGAAGCATAAAAATAGCTATGATCATAACACATTGATTAAATAATTATACAAGCAATAACAATTTTTTTTTCAGGAGTATTTCAAAATTCGTACCCAGATGATCAGTGAACTCAAAGAAGCGAATGACCACCCATATCCGCACAAGTTTCATGTGTCCATGTCTCTAGAGCAATTTATAGAGAAATACAGTCCAAATTTGAAAGACGGAGAGACTTTGGATGATGTGCACAGTATTGCGGGGCGAGTTCACGCGATACGAGAATCGAGCACGAAATTGATATTTTATGACCTTCGAGGTGAGGGAGTCAAAGTTCAGGTGATGGCGAATCTGAGACATTACGAGAATGAGGAAAAATTCTTCACGGATACCGCTAAGATTCGACGAGGCGATATAATCGGAGTCGTCGGAAATCCAGGAAAGACGAAGAAGGGAGAATTTTCGATAATGCCACATAGCATAAAGCTCCTGAGTCCGTGTCTTCACATGCTTCCCCACTTGCATTTCGGATTGAAGGACAAGGAAACGCGTTTCCGGCAACGTTACCTCGATCTCATTCTCAATGACAAGGTCCGACAGAAGTTCCACGTCAGAGCAAAAATAATCTCATACATTCGTCAATTTCTCGACGAGATGGGCTTCCTCGAGGTCGAGACTCCGATGATGAACATGATTGCGGGGGGAGCTACCGCAAAGCCTTTCGTAACTCACCACAACGATCTTAATATGGATCTGTTCATGAGGATCGCTCCTGAGCTTTATCACAAAATGCTCATCGTCGGAGGTATAGATCGCGTCTATGAGATCGGAAGACAGTTCAGAAACGAGGGCATTGACATGACGCATAATCCGGAATTCACAACTTGCGAGTTTTACATGGCTTACGCCGATTATAATGATCTTATGAAAATTACGGAAAATCTCCTTGCTGGGATGGTCAAAAGTATTCACGGAAGTTACAAAGTTGTTTATCGTCCGGACGGACCTGAAGGCGAAGCTGTGGAAATCGATTTCACGCCGCCTTTCAAGCGAGTTCACATGTTGAAGACCCTGGAGGAAAAACTCAATGTCAAATTGCCCGATCCTGAAAAGTTTAATACACCGGAAGCGACGAAGATCTTCAGCGACATCTGTATCAAACACGAAGTCGAATGTCCCGCTCCGAGAACGACCGCTAGATTGTTAGACAAGCTCGTTGGACATTTTATCGAAGAATCCTGCATCAATCCGACCTTCATACTTGACCATCCCCAAATTATGTCTCCTCTTGCGAAATGGCATCGATCGGAAAAAGGCCTCACCGAGAGATTCGAGCTTTTCGTAATGAAGAAAGAAATTTGCAATGCGTATACCGAATTAAACGATCCGCTTGTGCAAAGAGAAAGGTAAACTTTATATGAACATTTTTTTGTTTATGATTTTTTGGATTGTTATTGATATTTTTTTTTTCTGTTTGGTTTTAGATTCGAGCAACAAGCCAAGGACAAAGCTGCTGGCGACGACGAGGCTCAACTCGTGGACGAAAATTTCTGCACGGCTCTGGAGTACGGTTTGCCACCAACGGCTGGATGGGGTTTGGGCGTCGATCGACTGACGATGTTCCTCACTGACTCCAACAATATCAAAGTAATATTTTTTCGCTCAATTTTGCAAATAGTCAATAAGTATAGAAAGTTCTTATTAATCGTTTGAATTAACTTTCAGGAAGTATTGTTTTTCCCGGCTATGAAACCGGACGATCCCAACAAACATAACGAAGTGACGGAAAACGGAGAGCCAACGTTATCCAATGACTTGGCGAAATAATATCTTAAACGTCTATCGCGAGTTCGAATAAATTCATTTGGATAAATACATGTTTTAATTAGTTTTGCATTTATTCCTATCTTTGATTGGAATATTATTACGAGGCCTGAGAAGGCAGCAACTTAAAATTTTGCATATTTATTTATGACGAGTCGTTCGTTTAATTATTTAATATGAAAGTAAAAAGAACGAGGGAAAATTGTATTCTTTTTTCAAAGACGATTACAAATGTTGGTTGGGTGAGTAACAGATATCCTTTTCCACAATTATATTTATTTTCCCGCCCGTTAAATACATGTATTACAGTATACGATGTTCAGAAAAATCCGAGCTAATTTCGAATGTTCGATGCTGCGCATTTTAAATCGATGATTCTAATTAATTGTTCACTTATCGTAATTCGAAATTTGATTACGTTAACATAGTCAATAACTGTTTTCACTGATATGAATCTTTAATCGTTCACACCTTGGCAGTAATTTATTGACATGAAGTATACGGACCGTAACGAAAGAGTGAAAAAAAATACAATAGTCAGTTTTTTAAATTCCTGTTAACGTCCAAATTTCTTTATCTTTTGTCTCGTCTACCAAGATCACGATCTTTTATATCTATAAACACTTTTTGGTTCGTTCTGAAGTCGTTGGTTTTTTGCACGATTACGATTGAATTCAATTTCGCAATCAATGGCAGCTTGTTCATCGTTTGTACGGAGTTACTTTTAGAATATTTATCCCGTTTATATTTAAAAGTATATCGTTATTCTAACATCGAATAATTCGGAAATTAATCTAATTTCGATCCTAATCGTACCGAATTTATTATTTATGCACCTCGTGTTCAACTGCACCTAAAGCAACTTTTCACGCTATTAACTTTATTTCTTTACAGAAGAAATTTTTGTAGAATATTTCAAAAATGTTCAGTTTGGTTTTCGATATGATTTTCTTACACGAGAATATATATAGGAAAAAATATCAGGTAGTTTTTCCCATTTGGTTTACTCGTTTTCTCTCATTTGTGAAAATTCTCTTGTTCGACGGAAAATCAAAAAAAAAAAATTAACTATGTTCTCTCGTACGATGTTTCTGTTATTTTTATCAACTTTCCTCGTCCTTAACGAATTTAGTTACAGAATTATAATGAGCTCCTAATTCGTACATGTGTCGATGATACGTCAGAATTACCTTTTTATTAGCCGTGTATTCGGAGCCTATGAGATAAGGAACTCCGGTTGCTTGGACAACTTCGATCGGACATTGAAGAACGTGGGACAGTACTTGAAGCTGTTGAAATAAATTATCCATTAGCAAACATACAAAACATTTTGAAAATATTTTATATCAATGAAAAGTTTTCTACCTCGACAGCTCCTCCCCAAGCGCTCGTGTCAGCAATATTATCACAGTATTGTTCAAATTGTTCTTGCGAGAACAATTCTTCGGAATCGGGATTAGAGAGGAAGGGTAAATAATCGTTCATATTCTCGCGCAGATATATCGACGTTTTGCTTCTTAGATCTTTGAATCCCAGAGGTATCTGACCAAGCATCTTGAGCTGGTGAGCTATCGCATTGTAGAGACTGAAAAAAATATTGTACATTAAAGAAAAATGCATTGATTTATTAACGTTAGCAAAATTCCTTAATACATAAAATAATAAAAAAAATTTTTTTTACCAATGACCATCACTAGGAATTTCATAAATCATGAGATCACGATCGATCAAAATTTTCTTGATCGCCTGAATTTCCACATTTCTTTTTCCAAATACATTGAGAGCTTCCTGTTCTATTATTCTCTCGTTTCTCTCCTTTTCTGCAATTGCCTTTTTATCCCTGCGACGCTGAGCTTTAGAAATCTTCTGAGGAGCATCCTGATGGCTGTCAGAAACAGTTTCCGGTTCTGGTTTTTCTTCCTCAGCTTCAACAGGTTCATCGTTTAGTGTCGCCTGAGACATTTTCAAACTTGTCAACTCGTCATTGTGACGTGTATCCATTTCAGACTCCAAGCGACTTATCTCTTCCGTAACTTCCTTTTTTTTCTTCTTGTCTCCTTTGCATATTGACTTTTTGAGAATCTGGATTTGAGCTGGACGATCGACAAAAAAATTTCAGTTATTTTTTACAAAAAATCAAGTGACAACTATCGCAATGTATAAAAATATGTACTGAAGATCTATTATAATGATAATAATAATAACCTTGCAATTCCTTGCGTTCCTTTTTGTGTCTTACTGACAGTTCCTGTTCACCTTCCGCGTTCTCAGCCATGATTTTTAAACCAAGACCGAAGTTTTCGAAAATATTTGATTTTTTAGATTGATTTGTTCAATTTTTTTGAATTCCAGAATAATTTAGCAATTACAATTACAGGTAGAAATTTTGTGTGTTGAGCTAAATTCTTTATGTCGTCATTAGAGAAAATAAGGAAATTGGAATTTCACAAATATCTAAATGGCTAGGTTAGTTGAGGGACCAGGTTGATTCGAAAATTTATATAGATTGCCAAACGATAGATGATTTGGGCCTATGTATTTTATAACAACGGTTGAAATCCCTAGATGTCACAAATTGTTTTTTCCTCGTTCAAATGTACGCGGGAAACGTTATCATGCGGTTCATAAGTTTTTCAAATTAATATAAAAATTAAATTGTATATCGGTATGAAAATCTTAAAAAGTATACAGATTTTCTTCAGTTTAGCACTTGAAAATTGTTAAAAATATATTACATGCTAAAATAAAAGTATATGAAAATAAAAAAGAGTTAGGAAATTTTTTTACATCGACTACTCGCATCAAATGACGACGTATCATTGAAATTCATATAATTTTAGAAAAATTATAAATGTCGTAAAATTATAGAAAAATTCCATAGTATAATTTAAAAAAATTAATATGAAAGCGAAATAAAATTCAGCATTCAACAAAAATAATAGAAGTCTCGTCCGTCCCGGATAAGATTGTCTGAATTCTAGGGACAGTTTGGAGGACAATCAATAAATTGAATGTATATATACGAATCGCTTCCGAGGTCAGACTCGTGGTCCACCCGCGTAAAAGAGGAGTATTCGTACGCCACGCGGTTGTTTTACAAAACAGAAAAGCAAAAGCGGAGAGGGCGAATGTAACTACAACGATATGGATTTTATCTCGGGGGTGTAGAAGACACGTCTGAAAAGTGGGTCACGACGGCAGTGCGCACGCTTCGATTATCGATTGAAAACGTTACGAATTCCCCTCCATTGGCGCCACTGCGCGAAACTTGCCGTTGGATCTCTTTTTTGTCTTCAAACTGAAAGCTCGCTCTCAATCCGGAGTAAACAACGAAACTCCTCATTTTTGAGCTTTTTAAGCATTCTCTCTTCATGAATTATTAATTTAAACATCGAAATATAAAATGAAATTGAAACAGAGAGTGAAAGACATTGAAAATAAGGCATAAAGTGATGTTTGTAAAAATACCGCGAAACGAACATTTCTTTTGTACCGCGTGAGTGCGCGCGCGTCAGAGTGAGCGCGCATGCGCGTTTATTCGCGAATGCGGCCATTTTGGTATAGCGGAGGAAAAAAATATCAGTGGATACATATACGGAGAACGGGGAGGTTTCGCGCAGAGTATATCGCGGAAAGTGTGCTCTGACTCGCTTCAGCTACCCCTACCGTTCGCAGGAGGTGGTGGCAGTTCGGAGTTGCCCACGGGACGCAACGGTCGCGTAGAATTCCGATAGGGAACATTCGAAGAGGAACAAATCCTCCCGTGTATCTCGTCCGCGGCTCCAAGTGTGCGCGAGATCGAGGAGGAAGCACACGCGTTTGTCCTGCTCGCGAAAAGTGCGTGATTAAAAATGGCAGGGAATACGGGAATGGAACAGTTGATCCCGATCGTGAACAAGCTCCAGGATGCGTTCACGCAGCTCGGGGTCGCCATGCAGCTCGATCTCCCGCAGATCGCTGTCGTCGGCGGTCAGAGTGCGGGAAAGAGCTCCGTGCTCGAGAATTTCGTTGGCAAGTGAGTAAAAAAAACGACTCCACTACGTGCCAGTTCGTATGCAATTATAACGATTATTACGAAAAAAAAAATGTGACCTTTTCAGGAAAGATGCTCTTTTCGTGTCCTTTCCACAAAAATACGTTGTCCTTGTTCACAAATAAGAGATAAGATTCCGTTGGGGGAGTATGTAAAAAAACGGAAAAGCCTCCTCGTGCCAATTTTTCGTACGATTACGATGATTATCACGGAAGAATGCAAATTTTGGCGGAAAAATTATTTCTACTCCACATAACGCGTTTCCCTTGCATGAAAATGTTAAAAAATTGGAGCAACATCACCGCCATTTATCCGAACGTTTTTCACGTTCAAATATCACGAAAACGTCGTTACGAAATGAAATCCAAGGCGTGGCGACGTACACGAATTTGCGTAGTCTCGCATTCTAGTTTTTCATTTTTCGTTCATTCAATCCCGTTACTGACTCTCGGTGCACCCGAATAACGATTGAACACGCGCGTCCTCCGCGCTGCCTTGCCAGATCGATATCATCGATCTGACAGCCCGTCACTTTTACGCGATGAAAATAAATGCTTCGCCTTCGCGAGCTTTTTTTTTCTTCTCATTCAATTTTTGATCTTGCCTTTCATCGTAATATTCTCACAATTGTTGCCTCATTTCCTTCTTGCCGTTTTTTTTTCATACTTTTATTCTCGTTTTTTTTTCTCGTAGTTTTCATTCTTGTTTTTTTTTCCGCTCGTAGTTTCATTGTTACTTTTTTCTCCGTTTTGTTTCTGCTCGTCGGTGTGTTCTCACTTTCTTTTCAGAGCACAACATATCGCTTATTATTATGTGAAAAAAATTCGTGACGTCACGACCTGTCAAACGTAACGCGATATTTGGCGATTCCATATTGACGACTCCTCGTGTTTTCGTTACCTCGATTTTTTTTTCTTTGCCACACGTCGCTTCTGCGTTTTCTGTCACTTTGACGTTTCCCGGGAATTTGAGACGGAATTGCTCGTAATTGGGTCATTACTCTCGGGCACTGTCCACGAGTATATTTTATTAATACCAATTTATATTCAGCTCATTAAGAATTTCTACAACGATAATGTTTTGTAAATTTTGCCCTAAAGTTTTGTGTTCATTGATGTATTTACATTTAGATAATAAAGGCATTTCTTTTAATTGCGTGTACTTGGAGCACAGATATTCAATAGAAGATTACTCTTGACACATAGTCAATAAAGCTCTTGATTAAAGTTAGACTATAAATGGCTCGTGTCATATAATAATGAGCTTGAGACAACCAATGATGTCGCTGGCACCTCCTTGCACCAAGAATACACAACGCTATGACATCACTGTTTTTTTTTTAAATAAATCCCTTCATCATTTTAGACGATCATATTTTGATGCAAGTTTGATGAAAATTTTTGTCAAAATTTGCATAATCCGCTATCCTACTATACAATTTCATGAGTTAAAGGTACAATGCACTAATAATACGTGTTACTATGTCACTGATGTTTTCATTTAATCCATTCATCGTATCAGATGATTAAATTTTGATCCAAGTTTAGTTAATTTAGTAACAATTTGAATAACTCATTATCCTACAATTAATTTTTGCAAGAAATATGGATAGAATATTCTGGACTCAAAAAAGCACATTGCATTCGTGTGTTTATTTTCAGAATTATTATTACGAGACAAAGTGTACATCTGCGGATTGGAACACTCAAGTACTATAGATTAGATTGTCTCGAAAAATATACGAACAAGCCTAATCTTTTTAAAAATCTTCTCTTGATAATGAAACATTTCAATCAGAACGAAATGTTGTGGAACTCTTCTTACATATAAATTTAACTGAAAGAAAAGAAATCAATATATTATTTAAATTAAACTCAATATAAAATAAAAAAAGAGATTGAGAATTTCTCACATGAAGAAAGTGTAAATCCATTATTTTAAAATATAAATAAATATATGTCGATATATCACGATTTTCTAATCGTTGAATTGTTTTTTATTTTTCTCACAGGGATTTTCTGCCACGAGGTTCGGGTATCGTGACGAGAAGACCGCTGATTTTACAACTAATCAACTCCGTCACTGGTGAGTCATAGAAAAAAAAAAATGAGAAAATTGAGACGCCTCGCTTCTTGAAGATTTATCAGCCTTATCACGAACGAGGGCAAAAAGAAAAATTGAACGAACTTTCGATCAATCAGTCATCAATAGTCACCGACGTGCTCGACACGTGTATTATTACTGTCAAGAAACATGATCCCGAGTGTACCCTACACGTACCTCGCATTAAACGTCCTTCACTCCCAATTCGTATTAATTTACCTTTTTAATCTCATCGATATAGCTCATTTTAAACGAATTAACTGCGAGTTTTTAAAAAGTCATGTAAGAAGCGCACAGAATTTTCATTAAAAAAAAACAACAACAAACATTTTTTTTCTATTTAGAAGATTTTATGATTTTGAAGAGGATGCTAGTGAAATTTATTCTACTCTTTTAGAAATTTATCTCGCATCCTGTATCCTCTTGCTCCAATGATAAGACCAGATTACAATTACGAGTCTATGAACTCGTAATGAATAAACGAAAATTCTGAGAACTTTTTCAATCATCTTTTTCTCCTTGTTTCAGAATCCGCCGAGTTTCTCCACTGCAAGGGGAAGAAGTTCGTTGACTTCGATGAAGTCAGAAAGGAAATTGAGGCCGAGACGGATCGAGTCACCGGAAGCAACAAAGGAATATCAAATATACCCATCAATTTAAGGGTATACTCACCCAATGGTCAGTTTCGAGCCTACGTAAAACCGTTATGTTTTTATAATACAGAGGGAATTTAAACAAAACGTTAATAAAAATGTATTTTTAATTGCAGTTCTGAATTTGACATTAATCGATCTGCCTGGTTTAACGAAAGTGCCGATCGGCGACCAGCCAGTTGACATTGAGGCTCAGATCAAAGGAATGATATTCCAATTCATAAAGAAAGAAAATTGTCTCATATTGGCTGTCACTCCGGCTAACACCGATCTTGCAAACAGCGATGCACTCAAGCTTGCCAAGGAAGTTGATCCCCAGGGTACGTTGCGTAACGCTCATTATCGTCGTTGTTAAAAAATTATCTGATATTCCGATTCCACTTTTTTTTTTTCATTCTCATAATCGCTAAATTTTCTTATTGTTGAGAAAGTGTCTGCTCGTGGAAATTTTTCTTGTACATTTTTTTCGTAAGAACATAAAGAATTCGTTTAATTTTATTTGCATTTTGATTTGTAGGCGTTCGTACCATTGGTGTTATCACTAAGCTGGATCTTATGGATGACGGCACCGATGCGAGGGACATCCTGGAAAATAAATTGCTCCCACTTCGCAGAGGTTACATAGGAGTAGTAAACAGAAGTCAAAGAGATATCGAAGGACGAAAGGACATCAAAGCTGCTCTCGCGGCTGAAAGAAAATTTTTCCTCAGGTTAAAATTTTCATCCGATTACTGATTTTTTTATGTTGAACTTTCTAAAATTTATAATATCAATTAAAGTACCAGCCTTCTATTGTAAAGTAATTAAAGTTAGCCTTATCCTGGAAATTTATTTAGGATTATCGTTCAAAAAATAACGAATTTTTTCATATTTTCTGATGATTAGCCATCCGTCGTATCGTCACATAGCGGACAGACTTGGAACACCGTATTTACAACGTGTTCTCAATCAGCAACTGACCAATCACATCAGGGACACACTGCCGGCTCTCCGGGACAGATTACAAAAGCAATTGTTGACCCTCGAGAAAGATGTCGAACAGTACAAACATTTTAGGCCGGATGACCCAGCAATCAAGACTAAAGCGATGTTACAGTAAGTTTATCATTTTATGAAAGAAAATAAGTTTTTGTTTTCATTACTCTCATCCAAAAAAATATTTTTTTTGTCTCAACGATGCAAACTTTAATGATAATCTGGTGAATTGTCATTCCGCGAGTTATTCACTCGCGCAATTACACATCTAACATTAATTTCTTGACGTTCCGTGCGACAATCGCAATAATCTCGCGACTCTCTTCATTCTTTCTGAGAAAATTTAACATGGGTAGAGAGACCAGAATTTTCGACGCACGTCATTTCGTTTCTATTTCTTTTTTCAGGTCAATACAATTATATATGTAGGTAACACATTTTCCATTTTTCGTTGCATCTTTTTTAACAGATTTTTCATGTGTGGTGCTATTGTCCGGATCGCTTATTTATTGAGTGAAAATTAACGCGTTTTTTCCATTTTAAACTAGGAGTGATTAAAAATAATAGTGAAAACATTCGTAAGATACATTTTTTTTTTCAAATTAGTTTTCGATTTTATTTTATTTTTCATCACTCGGAGAACAAGGCTCTCTACCCATCTAACAATTTTTGCCCTACCGTTTTTCTGATTCGTAAAAAAATCTTTATTGATTAAAAAAAATTTTCAAGGATGATCCAGTCGCTGCAATCGGATTTCGAGAGGACAATCGAGGGCTCGGGATCGGCGCAAATAAACACGATGGAACTCAGCGGTGGAGCTAAGATCAATCGTCTGTTCCACGAGCGTTTCCCATTCGAAATCGTCAAAATGGAATTTGACGAGAAGGAACTCCGGCGAGAGATCGCTTTCGCAATCAGAAATATTCATGGTCAGTAATGAACAAGATCAAAAACGAATTGTATTTATAAGAATGAAACTATAAAAATATTTTCATACATTTTTAATCAATTTTTAACCCTCTTTCGTTCATTCCAGGTATCAGGGTTGGTCTATTCACCCCCGATATGGCGTTCGAGGCCATAGTTAAGAAACAAATAAACCGACTCAAAGAGCCGAGTCTCAAATGTGTGGACCTAGTCGTACAGGAGCTAAGCAACGTCGTGCGTATTTGTACAGATCGAGTAAGTATAAAAAAATTTAATGTACAATATAATAATGGTTTTCAAGAGCAAAAAGTTAGATCAAATAAATACGAATTTTTTGAAATACACTTTCAAGTGAAAAATTCGATATAGAGAGAAATTGAAAATTAATTTTTCAGATGTCACGTTATCCTAGATTAAGGGAAGAAACTGAGCGTATAATTACGACTTACGTTAGACAACGCGAACAAATGTGCAAGGAGCAGTTAGTCCTTTTGGTCGATTGCGAGCTTGCTTACATGAATACGAACCACGAGGACTTCATCGGTTTCGCCAAGTAAGTGACGATTCCTTTGAAATAAGAAAAAAAAAGTGTATCTCACGAGAAAAACAAAAACACGAAGACATCGAGAATCCCAAAAAAATCATTCACGAATTTCATTTATCGAGAAAATATTCTTTCCCACATTCTCGCGTAACTCCTGAAAGTGGCTAGCAGATGTTTTAAAGAAAAATAAAATGGGGAAGAAGATATACGAAAAAGAAAAGAAAATTGAAAACTCTAGAAAAACGGAAAAATATGAAAAAAAAAACTTTCTTTCGAGTTTATAAATTTCGAAATAATCGCTCGCAATCTCTGGCCATACGACAACTATATGTGTACAATTAGAATAATCGTAGAGTTTGCACGTAGATGGAATAATAAGGAAAAAAGGAAAATCCTCTCACGCTTGATACCTGGCACGTCCGTACACGATAGTCCGTTTTTTTACACGAAATTGCACAACAGTGAAGAACATGGAGTTTGAGAAACAAAAAAGAATCAAATGATAGACCGAAAAAAAATTTTGAGACAAAAAAATGTTAAAAAGACAAAAAAATGTGCTCATTGTCCTTGAACGTTGGTGATCGCCTTACAAGAACAATTCCTGTCGCGATGCGTTTCCGATGGAGATATAATTTCCGGGCGTAAACGAGTCTGCCACGTAGCAATAAAATCGAGAACAAAAATAATTGAAGAGCAGTTTATTTTGGTTTTTATTTTTTTTTTATTCGGTAAAGTTCGTGCACATTTCTTTGCGATGAATTGTTTTTTGTTCCTATTTTCTATACGAAATCGCGTATCAAGAAAATAGAAAACTTAGGATTCTGTCGACTGAAACGTTTCATTCATTCATTGCATTTGCCATGAGGAAAAAAATTCAAACGACGCTTTCATGTCTTTCTTTTCACACTTGATTATTTTTTACGCATGTCAAATTCCATGAGAAAACCTTTCGTGAATTTTTAATTCGAATTTGGCTTCACAAAAAATTTATCACAAAAAAATTAGATTATTATAAAAAAAGATGAGAAAATTTTGTTCGCGCGCCAAAGATTTTCAATTTTCGTTGTCACTCATTTTTCCTCAACCTAGAAGTAGAAACCCGAAAATATTTCGTAAATCGTGAAGAAAAACGTAGTATAACATTTCTTACTGGCTCTTTTTTAATTTTCACGTAAGTGTGTACTTTTTTCTCTGAAAAATTGTTCTTTCAAATAAAATACAAATCTTGAGGCTGCGATAACACAACCACTGCATAAAATCTGAAGCTTCTTCCCGCAAATTGAAAATTTTCTCACACACTTTTTCCCCAGTAAATGTAGCCACGTCTTTCTTCTCTTCTCTCGAATCATGAAAAATTTCAACAGTAGTTTTATGCAATGGTTGACTCGTAGAGGCTTTTTCTTAAAAATTGTGTTTAAAAAAATAACAATTCTAAAAAAACTTCGAAAAACGGGAAAAATATGGGCAAAGCGTAATATCGATTTTTTTCAACCTCATAAAATATAATATGCAAATTATGTCAATTTTTCTCTTACGCCTTGCCCTTTCCCGTTACAAAAAATAATAATTGTAGTAGTAAAATTTAAAAAAAAAGAAGAGAAAAAAGAGGAAATCCGACCCCTAACCCTCGGCATAAAATTTTATTTTTTCTATGTTTCTATTTCCATGAATCAACTATGTTGTACTTCACGAATAAAAACAATTATTTAATTATACCGGCAGCGCGGCGGCCAGTTGCCATAATGCAAGGTAAGAGCATCAACATACATTGAAGAGAGAGGGAGGGAGAGAGTAAAAAAAAGAGAGAAAAGAAAATAAAGAAAAGAGAGAAAAAAATGAGGGAGAATTTATACACTACATTCTTAATTTTTTCTTCTCTTACCTTCGCTGCTTATTTTGTTATCGAATTAATATTATTATTATCGAACTAACTCCTAAAATTATCGCTTACAAAGAATTTTTTTAATTGAATTTTTTTACTTAATGAAATTTTTTTTTTGGCAATTAAAAAATTCTTTTATACTTTGAAATTATTTTTGCGTATGCTTCTGCGCTGCTCTAACGACTCCTTTCGATTTTTTCCCCTTTTTTTCCTTCTTCCTCACGATCGTCGAATTTTTCACTCCATATCATCGATTCCATGGGCGCTTTCGGGGCTATTCGGGAGATCGATACGAAGAACGGCGCGCGCAACAAAAGAAATTAACGAACTCAAGAAGAAAAGAAAAAAAGCTTGGGAAGAAAAAAAAAATTTCGTAACTATTTGAATAGCAAAAAAAAATAACGAGCACTGACAGACAGACATTCAACACAAAACAACGGACACTCGCGACATTTTTTCCACTTTTCATTTGTCCCAATAAAAAAAAACGGAAGTAAAGATCTTGGGATTATTTTTTCCTCGTAAGATTCTCATACGATTTTATTTTTCATTTTTGCCTCCTTCTCCGACAATTTTCATTCGTAGGAGCTCAATGCGAACCATTGTGCGAGAAAACGATGCGAAAAAATATTCGTGGCATCCGCTAGAGTTCATTGCACAATCCGGAACGAGTCATTGCAGATCACTGATGTCATCGGACAATGCTTCACAGAACCGTTTTAAACGAAAAAAGAAATTCAAAGCAAAAATTTGTTTATGTAAAAAAAAATGCCTGCCTCGTGTAAATGTAGTTAATTTAGTGTATACTGAAATGTACATTTGAAATGAGGAAGAGAGAGAGAGAGAGAGGAAAAAACGGAGCTTGCGGAATATTTTTGGGAGATTTGCCAAATTTTAAGTCTAATTATCATTAATTTATACTTTAGATTATTTATTGAGAAGAGAACAATAATTTTTCACTCTGCTTGGGCCATGATCTTTCGGATAAAAAAGATAAAACCTTTCTTTTTTTTTTGTTAATGCGTGCACGAAAATTTTCAGTGCACGAAGAATACACACGAAAGTCAGAAAAAAACGAAGAATTCTCTGTGTCACGCTCTGAATACGTACAATTTCACCAGTTTGACGATTTTTTTCCCTCACCCCTTTCTATGACGTTTGATTTTTCATTTGTTCTGTTTTTCTTTTTTTTCTTACAGCTCCTTGACTAAGCTTTCCACTAGCATGTGAGTTACTGCGAGGTCTCTCAATTTTGGTCCTTTTTTTCGTCTTTCATGCCAATTCTGAAACTTTCACGCTGAGAAAGTTATCAAGTTTTTTTGGACACTGCTAGATTTGCAAGAATTATGATTATTTTATTATTATTATTTTTTAAATATTCAAAAGCGAGAGTCTCATTTTATCCAGAGAGCAAAGCTTGCGCTAATTTCGATTCAAGAGAAAAAGAGACCTTATTTCACGCTAAAATTTAGTTTCAATTTTTTTACGAATTGCAATTTTGTTCTTCGATATATTTTTTTATTTTTTATTGGGGTGTGAAAAAAATTGGGTGGAAATTTTGGTGGAAAAACTACGTTGATGTTCAGTTGATAAGGGAAAGAGAGTTAAAAGTATTTACATTTTGACAATGAATTTCACAGTACAACCTATTTTCTGTTCCAGCGCCCAACAATCGTCGGAAAATGCGGTGAAAGCCGGTCGACATACGCTTGGAAATCAGGTTATCCGGAAGGGATACATGTGCATACACAATCTGGGAATAATGAAGGGTGGATCTCGCGATTACTGGTTCGTTCTCACGTCCGAGAGTATCTCCTGGTTCAAGGATGAAGAGGTAAATTGATTATCGATTTAAATATTTTTGTTCGTATGTATAAATTGAGCTTAAAATATTTTTATCACGTCACTACATAATTTTCGTTTGACATATATTTGGTTTAATTTTTTACTTTCTTAATTCATTTAATTTTTTTTTTGTATCCTGCTAACAGTTGTATTTTTTTTATTTCAGGAACGTGAGAAGAAATACATGTTACCATTGGACGGTCTTAAACTTCGGGATCTCGAGCAAGGTTTCATGTCTCGACGTCATCTGTTCGCTCTGTTCAATCCCGAGGGCAGGAATGTGTACAAAGACTCGAAGCAGCTCGAGCTGAGTTGTGAGACCCAGGACGACGTTGACTCGTGGAAAGCTTCCTTCCTCAGGGCAGGCGTTTATCCAGAAAAATCGACTGAGCAAGCGAACGGCGAGGGCGAGGTGAGATTTTGCTCTCTATTGAAAAACCGACAACGAAAAAATATTTGTGTCCAGAGAACAAACGATTTCCTTCAAAAAATTTTATTTTCCATGGATAGTTTTTTGTTTCCCGTTTAATTTTATGTCAAATTTTCCCGTATTCTCATGAGTCTCGTTTCTTTTATTTGTCTCTTTTTTAGGATAAGCAGCGGGTGAGTTAGCAAAAATGTAAAGAAAAAGTACTTAAATTTTGATCTGATAACTCGTGAGGTTTTTATCCCATGGAATGATACTTTTTTCATACAACTTTTGAGGCGTTGCGATTTTTTGAAACTCTTTCTCGTGTAACAAGACTAATGCTGGCTAACGTTTTATTTTACTTTGAAAATGATTGAAAAATTATTAAAATGTCGTCTTTTGTCCCAAATCTTGAATACAAATTGAAGGAAGGATACCAGGTTTGTACAATCGAAAAAAATTTTGCTAGTGGTCTCGATAGAAATACACACACAGAGGAAAGGCACACGAGACACAACTCCTCGATTTTTTGCCACTTGGGCAATAAACCAAATCGCACCCGACGAAACTTCGCACATTCACACAAACAAAACCAACAAAATGCAATTTTCGTGTAAACCGTCAATGCAGTATCTTTCAAGGATGTGTTTTTGTAGTTTTCTTGTCACTAGTAGAGAATTGCGTCGTTGGAAGTTTTTGGAATATCTTAAGTACAAGTTCGACTCGTTTCTAATTTTTTAATATCTTTTCAGGGTGGAAATGAGGCCCAGTCTTCGATGGATCCTCAACTGGAACGACAAGTCGAGACGATAAGGAACCTCGTCGACTCGTACATGAAAATCGTTACGAAAACCACTCGCGATCTCGTTCCAAAGACTATCATGCATTTGATAATAAACAACGCCAAGGATTTCATCAACGGTGAACTGCTGGCTCATTTATACGCGAGTGGAGATCAGGTAAAAAAATGATATCAAATAAAATTCCGGACCGGTAAAATTAAAAAATTAAGATTTCAAAAACGACAAAATTTTTTTTAGTCGAGCATGATGGAAGAATCGCCGGAAGAAGCCCAGAAACGAGAAGAAATGTTGCGAATGTATCACGCGTGTAAAGAGGCTCTTCGAATAATCGGAGACGTTTCGATGGCAACGGTATCGACGCCGGTACCTCCACCAGTGAAAAATGATTGGCTCGCGTCGGGTGAAAACCCAAGGTAACGTTAAAGTTTTCCAAGTAAAGTGTGAAAGAAAATGAGCGAGCCTTCCTCAACTTCGATCTTTCACTAATCGAATTCTCTCTTCTAAACTCTTTATTACGCGCGATTACCACATACACTCAAACGTCAATGCCACAGTCTTGGGTAAGATCAAGTCTTCTATTGACCTCGTCCTCCTGTACGACCTCTTTGTCACCCCGATCCAATTTTGCAGCTCAGAAAAATGCATCGATAAAGCGCACATTAGATCGTACCCATAATTTAGGCTCTCGTTTAGAAGCTTCAATTATTTCAATCGATATTTTACGCTTCGAAATTAATAAATTCAAATTTCGGGATATTAGGGTATTCCTTAAATCTTTAATGTAAAGTTGTTTATGGTTATAAGTGACGAAAGAAAAATTCATTTCGAGTGACTAGTTTTATTTTAATCATCTTCACTTACAGAAAATCGAATTTTCTACATTTTATTATTGAATATTTTAAGTTAAAATTTCGATGACCTCGATCTTTTCTATTTTTGTATACGAGTATAAATTACGTTGTCCGAATTTAGAATTAGATAATTTCAAGGACTTTTTCAATCTGTGTAAGGGATACTTTAATATCGGTCGAAATTAATGTTTGACGCCGAAAATTGAGAAAAAATCGAGGGTGAGATGAAACTATCTGAAAAATAACTTGTTCTAGATTATCGCCTCCATCGCCCGGTGGACCGAGACGCGGGATGTCCCAGCCTCCGCCACCGGCAAGTTCCCGAGCGCCACCACCAGTTCCAGGAGGTGGACGACCAGCTCCGGCGATTCCTAACCGGCCGGGATCCGGTGGAGCACCTCCGGCGCGTGGAACGCCAGGACTTCCACCTCCACTCATCCCATCGTAAGTAAAAATCTGTTCAAAACGATGATTTCAATTACGATAGAATGTTGATAATTTTATTTAACAAGTACTTGGTATTTTTTAAATAAAAAATTATAATTTTTTACTTTCTTGAGCGTAATATTCATAACGTTCTAGAAGTAACAATAATAATTCAAGTTTTTTAGCACATACGACGAATCAACTTTCTATCGTATAAAAAAAGTTCAGTGAGCTCGGGGATTTTTCTCATTGGGTGAAAAAATGAAAAAAAAAATATTTTCTAAAGTGAACAAAGCAAAGTTGCATCATTTACGTGACTAAACTACTGAACCCCCTAGTCCTCGTAACTGGACGTATTTTAACTAAATTTTTTTTCTCTTCGCGAATTAGATTTGTTTGAATTTTGTGGTGTTTTTAATAATCTGGGCTTTGGTGCTAACTTCGCTTTCTATTGCAGGCGCCGACAATAAAGTCTTCGCACTAACCACATAAGACAGAAAAGAGTTGTGGGAGAGGGATAAGCGCGAATCGTAGAAAAATTGAAAATATTTACACAAAGACACACGAAAAATCCCACATGATCATCCTCTCGCTGACTAATCAGTAATACACGTTGCATTCGTTCCAACTAACAAAGAAATTCATCTCGTTGGAATTTGTGAAATAATTTTTGAGAGATTTTTTTGCTATGAGTCAATTTATTTTTTATATCATTTTTCTTCCTAAATATTGAGAAAACGTTCTTTTTCTTGATCTATGTAAAAATTCCAACGGGATGAAATTTACGGTTTATTGATCATTATTGTAACGTTGTCTCTTGACTGTCCTTCTTGTCTCTCTCGCCCTCTGTTATCCATATTTTCCAATTATCGATCTGGCACGCCCCCGAAAGGCTAAATATAGCGCGATATCGTTCATTAATAGAAAATATACACGTATATAAATATTTACTTATTTATAATCGTATTGAAAGAGTAAAAAAAGTAACGTTTGTAGCATCGTCGCGAGAGATTTGCCTTCCTTTTTCTTCATCATCACGAAAATCAGTGAAAAAAGAATCCTCAAAATGTCACAATCGAAACAATGAATTTTTTGAGACTAGTTTCTCTTCTCACGATGAGAAAATTTCAAGAACGACGATTTTCACGATGAGGGATCGTACGCTCACTAACAGCATGACATTTACGAAATCCTGCGGAATATCAATTTTTTGGTAAAAAAAACGAGGAATGGTTTTGAAGTCCCCGCTTTTCGAGAAAGAAAAAAAATTATCACAACGCTTTTGTTTTCGTCCTCGGAGAAGCTTTATTTCACACTCATTTTTTAATTTTTTTTTCCTCCGAATCAAACACGCAGCTTAATGGAGAAAAAAATCAGCCTGTCAAATATGCGGACGCGATGTCGGTGCCTGCTGAGAAATTTCGAAGTTTTCATGGCCGAGCTCTCTTTGTTGTTTCACTCGAGAAAAAAAAATCTGCACTCCTCCAATTATCAAATTCGCATCTCAATGTTTCTCATTATTTTAATTTTATATATTTTTTTAAAAATTGGACAAAAATTTATGAAATTGAAGTTGAGTGTATACGTGGTGTGTTTAGTCGCGGGGGTGGATTGCAACAGAGGGTGACGCAGGCTGCGACACAGGCCGCCGTAAATGCCGCGACGAACGAGCTCATGGACGCGTTCAGGATGAAGTAAATACAACACATTTAAAAACAAGTCTCAATTACACATAACACACTCAGCTGCAAAAACTCACATAAACGTAACACTCGCGAAAAAAAATAGCAGTAGCTTTCTGTGTGCTGAAGAAGTTTAGATAAAAAAAATCATTTGCTGAAGAAAACATTCCTAAAAAAAACTTTTTTAGCGAAGAAAAATATTTAACAAAAATTAACTTAAATTTCTGGAATTGTTAGAGGAAATTATTCCTCGAAATTTGGAATTTTCTAACAGAAAGATATCCTTGAAAATAATTTTTGAATGAATCCATAGAATTATGAGCGATCGATGGTAGACTGTTCAGGATTGAGAATGCGAATACTAATTTTTCTGTCGTTACAAGGTTTTGTGCGAAAAAACGTAATTATTTATTATTGTAATTCTCGGTTCTGGTGACACTTTGTTTTCTCTCTATTTTCTATTTTTTTTTAATCTTGCATGCACGAGAAACGGATCTCAGGAAAATTATCTCCATTTTTGAGTTCATCAATCCCGCTGCGAAAAATACATTCCTTAATTTTTAATTATTCTTAGTAATTAAAAATCCTTGCCTCGAAATTTTTTGCTCAGCGTCGTGGGAAATGATTTCTCAATACTAAATATTGCCTGAAAAGTCTACCACCTGACATAACAAAGAGAGATATTTAGAGACAGAAAGTATGAAGTAGGCAAATGTCATGCTGTTAGATCGACGTTGTTACGATCTTGTTAAAAAAATATTTTGCGAATGTTTCGAAGAGTTATCGAAAAAAAAACAGAAAAAAATTGTCTCGATAACTTTTTTTAAAAAGTTTGCAGGATTCAAAAATTGGAAAATTTATAAAGCGTTGTAAAGACTCTTCTCTATTTTACAATAATTCTCTCGTCGCTCCGATTTAGGTAACAAAATAGGGCGATAAAAGAAAAGTGTAATTTTTGCATGACTCTATCTATCTCTTTCTCTCTACTCATCGTAAAATAAGAATATTAAACAAAGTAATCGTTAAAAGGACACGCCACTGCGGCGAAATTTGTATGAAAGGTTTACAAAAATATTGAATCGCGATCGAAGATTTTTTTGCGAAAAATTTTAGATCTGAACTTTTGTCGCGCTAAAATGTAGAGAGAAGAAAATAGAAGAAAGACCGACTCTCAAAACTTTCCGAAATTTAATTGTAAATACATTCAAATACGCTTCGATCCGCATAATCGCCAAAATGTTGAAAAAAATATATATTTATCTTACTCAAAAAAAAAAATTCATCGCAGCTGAAAATTCGTATCGACTCGCGACGATATAGATTTTTTAAATAATTTTCTCCTTCGATTTGTTACTTGAAAAAGAAAACAAAGGACGATACTAATTCGAATATTTTTCGAATCTTCGTAGTCAATTTTTTACAACTTCGTTTATCACAATACGAATCTCGAGGCCTAAAAATCTCAGCCCCTCTTGAAACCTCAAAAAACAAAATGTCGAAAAACGTGCCGTAGCATTTAGAACGACAAAAAGTCCACCGAATCTCCCCCCAAGTGCGATTTGTACAGATCTGAAGAGAAAGAAACAAAAAATTCTGAAAATTCCCTCTAAATTAAAAAAAATCTTTAAAAATGTATTCTTCGTTGAATTCTCTTAAATTCTGAGTTCATTCGTCTGCCAGGAACGAATACAGAGACGATTAAGCTTGCGAGACATAAGAAAACGACGAGAAATAAAAAAATGACAAGGGGCAGAGCAAAAAGGAAAAAAAAAATCGCCCACAGCCACAAGTGGTGTTATATTGTATTGTTACTGTACAGTGGAAAACGTATATATTTAATCATTCTATGCACTGTAATTGCCCGATTTGGTGACTCCGAGAAGGGAAACAAAAAATTATTATTATTATTATTATTATTATTATTGCCATAATTATGGTTATTATTATTATTAACGTTAATATTAAAAATCGTTATCGAATAAGCGAAGAGCATTATTTTTAGCCTCGTCCCATGTCCGTTAGGTCGTAGCGCACCATTTCACGTGGATGTTAAAATAACGATTAAGACACAAGAGTGAAGAATTTTTGAGAGAAATGATGCAGAGAACATTTTTCGTAATAAGTGAACACGAAAAAGCATATCAAGTAGCTGCATTTATCGGTATTACGAGGGGACGTCGACGTTGATTTTTCTTCGTTTTCATGCAGAGAGCATTAGCATTAAAAAAAAAATGTCTTCAAGTATAGCTTCAAAATAAAATTTTGGCCAAAATATTTTTCTTTGACTTTTTCTGATGAATTGAAAAAAATTTGGTTTTCTCGTCTCGATAGATTTTGTTCAGTTTTTTGAGTGTGATGGGATTCGCGAGTGAAAAATCAACAACGAAAAAAAAAAGTAAGGAGGAGGGAGAAGAGGAACACAATGGGCGTGATTTATTGTAGAAATTTGTGAGAATCGCCTATTATTTAATTGTATAATTATACATACGTATATATAAAAATATAAATATTGATATGTACGAAGATGAAGGAAATATTTCTTGCGACTCGTCGCCGTGTATTAAATGAAGTGAGAAACGCGTCTCTGAGGGACAGTGTAAGACGCGTTTCTTCCTCGTAGCGATAATCGCAAGTCAATTAATCGATACTGTCCTCTCGCGGGGAGAAAACGAGAAAATGAAAAGAGAACAAAAAATTCAAAAAAAAAAGTTGAAACCAAACACACACAACGCCGCATAGAAAATTTTCGTTCTTTTGTCTCGTTGAAAAGAGAAAAAAAATGTTTTTTACTTCTCTCAATAGACTCTTCGAAATCCTCGTAATCGTTTGCAAAGATGTATAACATTGCTCGCTTCTGTGAAAGACAAAAATTAACCTATCGAGGAAAAAAAAACAGAAAAAAAATGAGAAAAAATATTGATACGAGAAGTTGATTCGTTAAAATTACGATAAAGTAGATTATAAGAATTGAAAAAAGTGGTTGAAGCGCCACGATTAGTCGTTGAGTGCATATTATTAAAAAGTACAGTGACAAAAAAAAACGTAAAGAAAATGGAAAAATTAGCGACTTAGCTGGTTACACAGAACAGAATTTAGAATGTGTGTCGATGCACGAAAATTTAACGATTCACGGGAGAATATGTTGAGGAAATGAAAAAAAGAAAGATTGTGCGTTTGTTTTTTTATTATTAAAAAATTAAAATTATCGCGAAAAAAACACCATCATTATTATTATTACATTTTCATTCTCTAATGCACTCATTCGCGAAATTTGGGACGTGAAAATAAAAGGAAAATTAATTATCGGAAGCAAAAATTACGTACATCTTTCTTGGAAGTCACGTTACGTGAATGCTTCCATCTACCAAGCCTTATGTAATAACAGAATGTAGTGACGAAGCTTTAGACGAGAAGGGACGAAAAAAAAGCAGAAAAAAGAATTATAATCCTGCGCTGACGAGATGTAATTTATTGTACACGAGCGAGCGTTGAAGTACTGTGAAAAAAAAACGAGATGAAAAAATAAGAAAAATACCAGACTGTCGAACCGAGGAAGAAACGAGCACTTTTTTCGTAGACTTAGAAATTATTCGGGGCGATGCCACGCGAGCCAAGTGACCCTTCGAATGCGAAAAGAGTGAGATAACTCTCAATTATTACCAATACTAAGTAAAAGCTATATTTGTGTAAAAAAAATAACGCTGTCAGTGCCAGAACCAGATATTCGCGAATTAGACGATAAATACCTCGCAATACCAAAATGTACAATTTAAACTGAAAACAATAATAAAAGAGAGAATATTTAAAATTGCTCCGAGTCCAACGAGACTCGATCAATATCGATAAAGAAAAAAAAATTAAAAAATATTCAGGGTTACTTGGCGAGCACTTTTAGAGCCGAAAGCAAAAAAAAATTATATATGAAAATTGAGAAATGAAAAATTTGCAAAAAGAAGGACAAAATGCGAGAAATGGAGCATCGGATGTACGAGACAAGGGTACACACTGTTTATTGCAATATAAATGTGTATATAGGTATTAACATGTTATAGAATATATACATATACATATATATACACAATATGTATATATATCTATATATAAAACTGAATAAGAATAAGAGAAGATATAAAAAAAATGAAAAAATACGGAGAAGACGAGAGCGCAGGATCACACAATTTCTTCGCGTTTCAATGGTGAGAAAATGTGTGTCCTCGTTCTGCATTGTTATTGTAGAACTCCTGGTATTCGTATCCCTTTCGTCTCTGTTTTTAACAACAAAATAGATCCGAAAATTTTTTTAAATTTAATTCTCTTTCTGGCTTGGGCATGGCTTTGATTTCTATTTTTTGGTGTCCTTCATAATATGTATGCAAAAATTTGAAGTGTTTACTTTGGAGTGATAGAGTTGATAAATTTTTTTTACACTCAGGACAAATTTTTGCATATATTGAGATTTTCTAAATTTCTATTTTTTTAGCACGATTAACTTTTCTGCATTCCGATTGTTTTTTTTCTAACGAAACTGACATTTTTGTGTATTTTTTGTTGTTCTTGGTTTGTTTCGTTTTCTGAAATTTCTATTGTAGCTTTTTTTACACTGCAATTTATTTTTCGTCTTATTTTCTCTATTTTTCTTATCTTTTTTTGGTTTAATCTGAATTTATGATGTATCTATGTTGTAGGCGCCCCGTACCCAATGTTCCTCCCCGAATTCCCGACAGACCGTATTCCGGGCGACTAAACTGAGCTAGCACAGAGCACCCGGCTTGCCTGAAAAAGCAAAAAAAGTGAACAAGAAATAGGAAAATGTCAGCCACGTGGAGGAAACACGCTTCCCGAGGGAGGAAGGCGAGGAGAATCCTGGGCCAGGAGTGTCTTCGAGAAACGGAAGTGTCTCCAAGAGCAGAGATAGCAGAATTTCAAAAGCATTTTCCTGGACTGGTCCTCGACATTTTTTCTCTCCACCAAATGAGAAGATTCGCCGAGACAGAGAGAAACAAACGCGAGAAAAAATCTCCGATCAATAGAATTTTATATTTCGATTTTTTCCCAGCGCGTTATTTTACCAGTGATTTTTTCCACAGCCACGTTCATTCCTCCTTCACCCATTAATTTATACACGCCAGACTCTGTACTTTAAGGATTCGTCGTTTAAGTATTAACGAGAAGAATTTTTTTTTCTTGCGATTTGTGAGAAGTTGACGAGATCGTTGATTTCGTCGAGAAAGACGTGGCCATTTTTCCAAATTATTCTTGTAAAGATTCGATCATGAGCAAATATTTTTTTTAAATAGATTGTAATGTAGTTTAGAACTGGAGATTTTCGCGGTCTTACAGCGAACGGGGCGCTCACGGTGCTATTTGACTTTTTTGTACAGTGATTTAGAAAAGTAAAAAGAAAAAGATAATCGCAGGAACTCGAGGGTCTTCGATTTTGTATAATAAAGACAGTATTATTACGATTTCCTGAATGTTTTTTTCTCTCTAAGTGTGCTTTTTCGATTGGTCATCGATAAGGAAATTGTGATGATGAATCAATTTTCGATGAGTCAATATTTTCCTCGTGATCACGTCACGTCTTCTCGAGGTGTCAACGAGATGAGAAGAGAAAAATCAATGATCAACCCAATTACCTCGATCTTAGTAGAAGAACTTTTATCCTGAACGAGGAAAATAAAAAAAAAATCAACGATTCGCGAACAGTCCTGAGTCGATATTCGAAATTTAGTTATATATTTTTTTTGTGTATAGCTCATAGGCTCAATTGTCAAATCGCGAGTGTACATTGATCCTTTTTTTACACTTTTTTATTATTTAATCAAGTTTATTAGTCTTCGTTTACCTGAAAAGCGAGCGAGAACGAACGTCAGAGAAAACTGAATATTTTCATTTCTCGAATTTATCCTCGCCGGATGAATGTTGAATATTGTACATTTTGGTGAATCAAAAAAGAGACAAAGAGCTACGAAGGACGTGTATAGTATTACGGTTTTATAAATAGCTCCGAGTTATTTAAGTGAGAAGATGACACGATTTTTTTTTGTATTACAAATGCGCTTGCACTCGTTGAAACAATAGACAGTCCGAATGATGAATGACTGATGACGATTGTACCTTAGTATGTATGACGATTAATAACAGTTGATACGATTATAATAAAAAAAAATCGGCGTATTTAAACATGCGAGTCTCATTTCTACTTGATTCTGGTTAAACGCAAATCGTTTTTAAACCACCCGTTCTTTTCGGAAGATAGACCAAAGCTTCAAAATGTAAGTAGAAGAACAAAAATAAAAACTGTCACGAGACACCGTTCAATTAATTTCTTAGATTTCTATTTTATTTATCGCCTTTATAGTGACCTGAGAATATTTCGCACGAAATTTCCTATTGACGTTTATCGTAACCTAGAAGGAAAAGTATACGAAGGAAAACTGAGAAAAAATGAGAAGACGAGGTTTTAGTCATAAGGACGATTCGTTTTCGGATCTTCAAATTCATCATGAGGAATGCCATTTCAACTGTGCAAGCTGAAAAGCTGAGTAAAGTCATCGACCAAGTGAAAGCACTCTCGGATACGGTAAACGAACTTGAACAGTAAACAGATTAATCGAGGACATGCTTCGTCGATGCTGAGAGACAGGAAAACGTGACCACTAAGTGTGAAGAATTCTGCGATTGAAAACATTGGCGCCAAAGCTTTCAACGTATTGAAGTGTCCCGATTTGTCTTATGATCTTGAAGTCCATGATGAGGAATGCCATTAAAATTCTGCTATTGCGAGAAAGAGAAACTGAACAAAGTTATCGATCAGGTGAAAGAACTCTCGAATACGGTGGACGAGCTGAGACGTGAAATAGACTCTCTGAGAACATGCTTCGCCGAGGTTGAGAGAGAGGAAAACGCCACCACCGAGTGCGACGAATTCTGCGAGGCAAGACCCAACATCGGCGTGAACGCTTTCAACAGATTGAAGAAATGTCTCGAGAAGAACGTCATGCCGATTATTTCAAGAGACACTGGATACCGTGTCAAAAAGAAGTGTCAACAAATATTCTCTCATTCGCCGAATAGATACGTCGCCTGCCCAGCGACATCGTCCTCTGGAAAAACTCGGATTCGTCGGCGTTTCACTTCACCGCCTTACGTCAATCCAAACTTGGAAATTCCTTCATCCTGCCCTGCATCGAAATCTAAAATTCATTCCAGAGTAAAAAAAACTCCGTCGAGAAAGTGCGGACGGGGCGTTTGTAACGTTTCGAGAAAATCAACACCTGTTCAGTCCTCAGGGTCGAGTCCACCCAGACGGAAAAAGTCCAAAAAACATGTACCGAAGAAATCCGACGTTTCGACCTCGATGACTGGATTCAAGAAATGCTCAAAGAAGTGCAAAACTTTTGGGACGATGACCAAGGATTTGCCGTATACTGAAAATAAAAAGATCGTGGAATGTGTGAAAATTGACAAAAATCTTACAAGACGACGAAACAGTGATTTTGAGAAAAAGAGAAAATTATCCGTTGGAGTGGAAGCCAAAGATTCTTCGACGAGCTCGGGAATACTGACGAGCAACACGTCCACGTGTAATCCTACCAGCTGCGACACGAGTTATAAACCGAGAAAAAAAAGAGGAAAAAAATTATTCAAAATCAAATCGAAATTCAAAAAGTCAAAGTGTTCACCAAATTGTATGTACAAAACGAAATTTTCACAAGAGGCGGCTACAAATACTTTTTCCGAAAATTGTACAAAGAACGTAAATCATACGCAAATCGTATGTGAAAAATTAGTCAAGTGTCAAAAAACTCAAACGAATCCCAGAACGAACGATTTTTGCGTTACTACTGAGATAAAGCATCATCCAGAGTACGTGAAAAAATTCGAGGAAAATTTTACATCTCCGCGTTATCAATCTTCGACGTCGAGTGAAAATATCCCCAGTCTGAAAACAGAGACAAAATTAGAGCCAACAGTTGACTCGAAAAACAAATATACCGAAGATAAAGTTTTCCCTTTAAAAAGGTGTCAAAAACAAAATTTTGAGCGAATTTTACAGAATGACGAAAATCGTAAAAAACAAACACGAATAGTTTTTTCAAGAATTCCAACGAGAGAAGTGAAATCGACTGTCCCGAATTGTCCTTGTGGAAAAATCAAAGACCTTCCTCGTCCGATAGAAATTAAAACAATTTGCCCGTCCTCGAAACAGCAAACCAATAAACACGTGAGCAGTAGCGTGTGCGTGAACAAAGAAGTAAAGAAGAAATTTTTAAGGATCCCTCGATGGTCAAAGAAGAAATCTAAAGCCAGAGAAGTCCTTTGTGGATACTCGTCGATATCTTCCCACGATTCTTCCGAAGATTCTTGCTCCCTTGTCTCTCGTCCGAGCTTCTCCTGCGAAAGTTGACAACGAAGAAATTCAGCTCAATTAATTTCGGATACAAAGCGAACATTGAAAAACAGCTGAAACGTTTAACATTACTTAAAAAATAACGTTTCAATGAAAATCTGGTTCAACGAAAAATACTTCTCTTGAGAAATATCGAAATGAATTTTTATTCATTTTATTATCTTAACGTCGACACAGCAATCAGAGAACTATTTTTCAGTCCAACTCTGCTGTATCAAAATGATAGCAATAATAATGTGTGTTTGGGTGATAGTGTATTCTTCGGGATAAAAAAATGTTCATTTAAGGAAAACCGTCGTCGTCCTCCTCGGCCATTTCTTTAGCAAGCTCCAAATCCTGTTGTTCCCTCTCTCTGCGTTCCTCAGCGGACTCGAGATCCTTTCCGTACGATTTCGGTGGATATCGCATAGCCTTGACGCTCTGATTATGAAGATCAAGGCAGAATGTGATACGCTGATGAAAAGCGAGCAGAGGTTCGCGTGTGCAATAAATGTCGGTAGTTTCCTTGCTCCGCATGTAACCGTTCTCCGGATCGAGAGTCGCCTCGATGACACCGTCGCGAATCGCCTTGGCGACGATGAATTCAGCATCGACTCCAGAATCGAGTCCCAATTTCCTTGCAATGTCCCCTGGTGAGATCCTCGAGTAGGACAGTCCTATCGAGCGAATCGCCGTCTTTATGACGTTGTGTCTCAGACGCAGAATGAGCGTGAAGGTGTGATCGTTTCGGAACTGGGGCCCAAAGTTTTCCAGGACTTCACCGAAGCGCTGGAGATTTCCAAGACGAACAGCCTGGGTCAGCTGGAAGTAAGGCGCCAGGGCACGACGGAGCGCCGCTTGTCGGAATATTTGCCTCTCGGGAATATCTCCGAGGAGGAGCTCGACGGTCACAGCCAGCTTCTGGACGGTCTGACGAAAACCAACGGCTGTCGTCTGGGGTGCTTTCCTCATCGCTTGAACGAGATACTTGTGCGCCGCTGAATATTCGAGTCTCGCGGCTTTTATTCTACCAAGATAGTACAAAAATCGTGCCCATTCGTTGTTGCTCGCTGATTCCGGGAAAGTCGACTTGAGAACAAGCTTGTCCGCCTGGTCGTAGAGATTGTAGTGTAGATAATTCCTCAGGAGACAATTTATCAAAACTGCCTGACCCTCGAAGTCGTTTCGGAGCGTCGCGGTTCTCAGACGTAGATGTAGAAATCCTCGAATCTTATCGAGCTGGTTCGTCAGCTCGTAGGCCCGAGAATGGTAGAAATAACATTTTGCAGCTATCAGATCGATCGTGCGACGATTCTGAGCGGTTATCTTCTGGACGAGAGCCTCTGAGCATTGGACAGCCTCGTTGTACTTTCTCGTGTCTATGAGACGCACGAGCACCAGGAGGTGAATATACGCGTCGATTTCAGGCAAAAGGGGCGAAGCTGAGCTCCGGAAACGCTGTATCGCAGCTTGAGTACCCTCCATGTCCATCGGCTCTTCCACCCAAGCTAAAAGAGCTTCACGCTCGGCTGCTGACCTCGTGTAAAATCCACCTATGACACCGCGTAGGACAATCGGATTTAGTTTGCGACGCGTATTCGGGAGTGCTCTCAACGCTCGCAAAATAAATCGCGGCTCTTTGTTCTGAACCGCTTTCTCAATCTGCCTTGTGTGCTCTCGTAAATCGTGAATCGTTGTCAGATCCGTATCCTTCTTGTCTCCGGTATCTCCATCTCCGTTTGAAACCTCCGTAGCAACTTCCACCTCCATGGCTTCTGGATTTCTTGCACCTGGTACGCCCATTTTATTTCTTTTATCCTTTGTAAAGCTGAAATGCATACAAATAATTCAATTATGAAGCAGAAATATAAAATTTGAAAAAAGTTTTGCATTAATGAAATATTTTAAATAAAATATAACTATTTAAATTTAATTAAGTAATATTAAATATTTGTCAAGACCCTGAAATTATTGATTAACGGTTATAACTTAATCACTGTAGAAAAGTAAATTTATTAAAGAATTTTTCGATTTATTGTGCTGCATTTATTGAAATGACTTTTGTAAATTTGGAACAAGGACAACATAACCTCAATTTTGATTTTAAAAGGCTCTTTTATTATTTGATCTTATTAAACAAAAAATCATAAAATTATTAAAATTTGTCTCATTCGCTGCTTTTCTCTATTGACACAAATTTCGAATTCATTACCTTATTAATTAAAATGATCACTCCGGTACAAAGCCACTACACAGTTGGAAGTTGTCAATTCACTGTGATCGGGTTGGAGAGTTCGCATCGCTGGGCTTTCCGCTGTAGCGCTTGAATCTGAAGCCCATTTTGATGTGGCGACAAAAATAGTGTTACGCGATTGGCTCTTTCAAGTGAGATAAAGTCATTGATTGAAATTCAAAAAAATTTCTTTATTAATTTTTGTTTAACATATATATTTCTTTAAAAATCTAGTAGATAATTTTTTCTATAAAAATATAAGTAAGCTATAAATATTCGAGGAGCAGATGAGATCGATATTGAACGTTTCTGTTTTTTAAATTTGAAAATTCTCAAACTTGCGATTCATCGGAATTGAATAAATTATATTAAAAATGGCATTCAATGAAAGTTATAATCGGGTGAAAGTTTGGCTTCGAATTTCCTTTATTTATAATTCATTACCGAGAGTACTTATCATACTTTTTTTTTAATTTTGTATTTTTTTAATATTCATTTTTCAACTGGATTCTCTGGTCGTATTCAATAATTCACTTCCAGTACTGCAAACGAATACACATAAGGACGGTACACCCGTGTTCACACAGAATTTTATAGCAAAATGTAACTGCTGACAGCAAATTTTGGAAGAAATCCACTATTCCGTGAAGATAATTCATTGAGAGAAAGAAATCAATATCAACATGCCATTCATGCACAGATCGAGTATTCGAGATAAAAGGTCAAGCCAGTTTAGCAATTTTGTTCATGTTTTTTTTTCAGTGCATGGTAAATAAAAAAATTAATGTAATTCGTTTTTATTTTATTTTTTATCTATAAAATGATGACCATTTCATTCCAAAATACCAATCTAAATGCTGGAACATTGATAAATGATCAATGATAAATCTTGAATTTTTTTATTTCCAACGAAAATTTGTTTAAAGTTTTTTTGTTCATGACAATATTGTCAATTTCATAATACTTGTGGAGATGGGAGAAAAAATTTTAATTGAATCTTGTGAATACTTATGAATCTATTGAATACTTACCACTTGTATCCCTTGAACAAAATTTCTCGTTTTCTCAATCAGCTAATCTTCAGCTAACAGTTTGAAACTCGTGTCAGTTCGAGGTATGACTTTCGTTGATAAGAACTGCTGCATGATGCCTCAATAATGGCATGGATCTTATAGTTTTTTTAATTTTTTAATCCGTGCGACGTCATCCAACAGTATCGTTCACTTGATTTATTTTGAACATTTTCCTTTTCACTTTAGCGTATCTCTTTCTTAAAAGTATTTGTTCTATAAAATTTTCTATAAAAATATAATATTTACTGAAATATGAATATTAATCATTTAAACTTCAAGTACTCAACAACTAGGATATAAACAATCTTCGGCGTCTCATTTTTCACGAGTTATGCTTGCACTTTGAAAATTGTAAATTTTCAGATCTTGATTGCTTTCTCCTATTATACTCCTGTATAACGTTAATACTCTGATACTATCAGAAACAGGATAAAAATATTAAAACTTCACCAATTACTTTGCGACTCTTTCTCGATAAAACTAATTTTATAGCTTCGCTTGTTTTTTAGTCTGCATTACGACACCCTGTTCAACGGCATCATTAATTTCTCTTGCGTCGAAATCGAATTCCGTCAAAATTTCTCTCGTGTGTTCTCCGACAAAGGGATTGCGTCTGTGAGAAGCTGTATGACCAGGAGTTCGAGACAAACGGGCAGCAGGATTCGGAATCGTCATCCCGTCGATCGAGACGGTGAAGCTCTCTTTTTTTCGATTATGCTTATTCGCAGGTGCGTCAGTCAGGGACAAAACTGGAGTCACGCAAGCATCGCAACCTTCGAAGATTGCGCACCAGTCTTTCTGTGTTTTTTTCTTGAATATACCAGCGAGCTTTTCGCGATTCTCATCGAAGTCGTGATAATGCGGCAGCTCCTCGCTCGTCAATCCGAGCTTTTCCAGTAGCACTGCATAAAACTGCGGCTCTATCGCTCCCACAGCCATGTATTTTCCATCCTCGGTTTCGTATGTATCGTAAAAATGTGCTCCAGAATCCAATCTGTGAGCGATATTTCAAAAAAAATTGTTAATTGTTTATAAGGTATGTGTGATATATGTGAAAAATTAAACGCACATGTTCTTTCCTCGAGGATTTCCCCAGAGACCGGGAATTTTTTGAGAACGATACATCCAACTGCCGAGATATGCAGCTCCTTCCGTCATCGAAACGTCAATCACTTGACCCAACTGACTCTGTGAACGTTCGTACAGAGCCATAACAATTGCAAAGGCACACATCAAGCCACCTCCCCCAAAATCAGCAGCGAGATTTGTTGGAAACAGAGGCTTCTGTTTGTATCTTCCAAACAATGATAATAAACCTTAAAAAAAATTATATGAAATCACAATCTATGATGAAAACTTGAAGATAAATTTTTGTATAAAAAAACAAGCTTTTTTGTACCAGATATGCTTAAAAAATTAATGTCATGTCCAGCCATACTGGCGTAAGGTCCTTCCTGCCCGAATCCTGTCAATCTCGCATAAATCAAATTCTTGTTCCTGGACATCAAATCTTGAGGACCCAAATTTAATTTTTCCATGACACCTGAAAACAGAAAGACAAGAGTTGAGTATTCAGAGATAAGAAAATTAACAATTTTTTTTGTCATCAAGAAAGTTTATTCTTAAAAACCTTTTCTGAATGGATCAATGATAACGTCACTGTGATCACTCAATCTCCTGAATATCTCCACACCTGTCTTGCTCTTCAAATCCAAAGCAATCGATCGTTTTCCATGTCCCAAGACATCGGGATAAACGTTTCCTGATCCTGTCTAAAAAAATCTAATTAATAAGTTAAATTTTGAGCATAAGCGATAAATATTCTTTAATCAAAGGAGAAATTACAAAGTGAACGCTACGAAATTTCAGGTATTCTTAATTATAGCGTTTTAATTACCTTGTCAACTCTAATGACAGAAGCTCCGTAATCAGCCAGCATCATTCCACAAAAAGGAGCCGGTGCCAAGCCAGCGAGTTCCAGAACTTTTATGCTCCTCAGCGGCATTCCCATGGTGTTCCAATTTAGTGAAGTAAAATAATTATTATCTAAATTACAGGGTTTGCACCGTCATAATTTGTCGACCAGAACTTTGATCCTTTAGATGAATTCATGAATAATTATAATCAATCAACAGAAGCGACCAATGATCATCTGATTATTCTTTGACCGATACCGGGATAATTACGTCGCGAAGCTAAACTCAATATTTTACTGCGTTCTCCCGGAATCACCGAAATGTAAACACTCTACATCCTATATCACAATAATAGTTTTTATCAAAAGAGAAAATCTTCGAAAATCGGTGATTCAACGCGAGAAAAAATAACCAATCAAAATCACGCGCCAAGATTTTTTGACCAATGAAAGTCTCTCGATGGTTAGACCGCTGTTTTTTTTCATGAAAATAGATTTTCGGGTTTGAAAAAAACGATTGAACGAGTTTCGGAAAAACTTCGCGTCGAACATCAGTAAATAATAATACAAATATATTCTGTCTGGTCGATAATTAACGTACTTTCTTCAAATAAAGCGTTTTTATTTCGCGTGCATCGAATAATTTCAAAACGCGTGTGAGCACGAGTAGACGGACAAACGCCTCGAAACTCGAAACATCTGTCGGGGTTTTTGGAACGCGCAGCCTGTTTCTGGTGTTTTTTCCCCCCGACAACGGCGCGCTCGGGAGGCCAAAAACCGTGCGGTTTCCGGGAGGATCTTTTACACAGGCACGAAGAAAACGTGTGTGACTGGAGCAAAAAAGCCATTTCGCCAAATAAGCGAATGACACGGGAACTTCGTGCGAGAGTAAAAACGTGTATGCATTACTTTTGCATATCGAGATTTGCGCGCTGAGACTCGTACCATAATTTTGTGCGACGTATCGTGTAGTTATGCGGTCGCGAAAATAGGTGGGCAATAAAGAGCGAATCGTCGCCGCGGAGAAGGCAAATCTCGCGATCGAGCCCCGAGTGTAACGACGAGAAACGAGACTAACGCTTTTTTTCCAAATATTTCGAAGTAGTGCGCGAGGCGACCGAGGACAACGGCCGTCCGCAACGTGAGCTCTAACCGGCGTATGAATCCGCACACTTGAGTACGAACATTGGTTATTGTACAGCAAAAAAAAATGGCGGCCGAAATGCAAAACAAGAATCGCATGATGGTTTTTAAGAACAAAGGGAAGGACCAGGACGTGAGTATTTAACATTTTTTTTCATTTACTCGTATTTCGAGAGGATCATTCTCGATCTGTCACCATTTCGTATTTTAACGTCTCAATCACGAATCGCGTCCGCGCTATGAATTTTCCACGATACGTTCGGCCAACGCTGTGGTACGCACTTCGCGCGTGAATCACTAGCATTTAGGAAAATCGTTTTTAATCCTCAAACGCAATGATTTAATTTCCTTATCTTTTTCAGTCTTGTCCCACGTCGTTAGCTTTTTTACTCATTTTTTTCAAAACGAGAAGTTCACGAGATAACTGAAATCTGTGAACAACACTAAAAATCGTATGCCATTTTGACTGAATTCCAAACGTGTTCTCTTACAAATTTCGGGTTAGATTAGAAAATATTCGTCAATGATTTCCACATTTTTTATCAATACGACGATAAAAGTATAATTACGAATATTTATTTGTTCTGGTTTCTCAGTCTCATAATCACATGTGATTTGACACTGAAACTGGATTGATTGCATCATGGACGTGTATTTTCAAAGATTTGGATAATTCTAATGTCAATACTTTTTTTTGCATGTGAGAAAAAAAATGCCTTTTTTATAAAAATATTATTCATTATATTGTTTATTTACTAGGAAATGAGAAGAAGAAGGAACGAAGTGACTGTTGAGTTACGGAAAAACAAACGAGAAGAAACTCTTCAAAAGCGACGAAACGTACCTATTACAGACTCTACGGGTATGTCAATATTAGTGTACTTATTATTGAAAAAATTAGTATATTTCAAATTTTTAACATTTTTTCCTTAGATGAAGATGACGTTGAAAGAACACTAGCAAAGATAAACTTGAAAGAATTGGTAGAGAAGGCAGCAAATTCGAATCCAGCTGAAAAATTGCAAGCTGTGCAGTCGGTACGAAAGTTACTGTCCTCGGATCGAAACCCTCCGATAGATCCTCTTATCGAGAGTGGTATATTGCCAATATTAGTACACTGCCTTGAACAGGAAAATAGGTAAAACAATTATTTGTTTGTGGTAAAAAAATATTTACACTGAAAACTCTCATATCTTAATCGTTCGGTGCAAAGGAACCTCTCAAAATTTAAGTATGGCGGCAATGGGAAAAATTAAGTTATGAGAGGTAAAGTGGTTAAGATGCGAGAGTTTTTTAAGTTATGAGGGTTTAAGTTACGAGAGTTTCCAGTGTATTAATTTATATCTATTCCATTGATATATTTATTATGATAGCATAATTTATAGTGTCTATAATGTATTTTTCATAAATACTTATCTTCTATAATAATTTATCATAAAAAACGTAATTACAGACCTTCCTTGCAATTCGAGGCTGCCTGGGCCCTAACGAACATAGCAAGCGGAACATCGGAACAAACACAAGCGGTCGTAACTGCCGGTGCCGTGCCACATTTTCTGCATTTGCTCCGATCCAGCCAACAAAATGTGTGCGAGCAGGCAGTTTGGGCTTTAGGTATATGGCAATTGCGTTGGAAGATCGACGAGAGCTCGATAAAAGATTTATCTCGACGAATCGACGGTCATATCGCTATTTTGTGGAAATAAATCTTTCTTTATTCTTTTTTTAGGAAATATTATCGGTGATGGACCGGGTCTGAGAGATTACGTGATTCAACTCGGAGTCGTAGAACCTCTGTTAACATTCATTAAGCCCGAAATACCAATTACATTTTTACGTAACGTGACATGGGTCATCGTAAACTTATGTAGGAATAAAGATCCGCCACCACCAGTTCAAACGATAAAGGAAATACTACCGGCGCTCAATATTCTTATTCATCACACTGACGTTAACGTGAGTTTATTATTAAATAAATTTCACGTGTATTCTTCATTTATTGTCGCTCATTTTTTTATGTTTGCTAAGCTTTGATTGCATTTTGCTGCAATTTGTCTCACATCCACTGTTGATCGTATAATATTTGTAAAAATATTTTTTAGATCCTGGTTGACACTGTATGGGCATTGAGTTATCTAACCGACGGTGGTAATGAGCTGATTCAAATGGTGATTGATAGCTGCGTTGTACCCCATTTGATACCACTACTATCGCACAAGGACGTCAAACTCCAAACAGCTGCGCTCAGAGCAGTTGGAAACATAGTGACTGGTACCGATGAGCAAACCCAGATAGTACTCAACTGCGGTGCTTTGTCGCATTTCCCGAATCTACTTACCCATAATAAGGACAAAATTTGCAAAGAAGCTGTTTGGTTCCTCTCCAACATAACGGCCGGTAATCATGCCCAGGTCGCCGCCGTCATAGATGCTGGACTTTTGCCTCTCATTATACGAAATTTGACGAAGGTATTTTATTTTTACTTGTTTTTTAATTACCTCAAATTTTGTCATGTTTTTAATATACATTCGCAGAAATTAATTTTTTATTTTCTGTATATTTAGTATACTTTCTGTATCTTATTAAAATTTTATGAATTCCTTCCATAGACGGATTTCCAAACGCAGAAGGAAGCAGCGTGGGCTATTAGCAATATGACGATAAGCGGCAGCAGGGACCAGGTCGCTCAGCTGATTTCCTTCGGTGTCATCGAACCTTTCTGCGAGCTTCTTTCCTGTAAAGACACGCAGGTACTACAGGTAGTACTCGACGGTATCAATAACATGCTCAAGCACGCTGGCGCGGAAGTTGAACATGTGGCTAACATGATCGAGGAATGCAACGGTAAAGATTTTTAAAAATCTCTTATTTCAACGTTGTTAACAACATCTTGTTAATGATTAACATTTCTTCTTTAGGATTGGACAAGATCGAAGCCCTTCAAAATCACGACAACGTAGAAATTTATAAACTAGCTTACGACATTATCGAGCAATACTTTTCGGAAGAGGTAAAAAACGAAAACGCTAGACGAAAATTTCGAAAGCTGATGAATCATCAGAGATTAACTCATATTATTTTTTTAAGGTTGACGATACGAATCTGGCACCACCGGTTGCAGAAGGAGCTTTCGAATTCGATCCAGCGACGACTATTCCAAGCGAAGGTTTCAAATTCTGAGAGGACCTCTTCGTTCCCCATCGAATCGTGCCGTCCCCCGAGAAACATCATTACAATTACCATCACAGGAGCGGAGCAATTACGCTTCCCGTATTCTTCATTTACCCAGATGTGGAGTCTTCATTCCGATGATATGACGGAATGGCGACGTTCGCGACGACTCAATCGAAGAATCTCATTGTCTTATTTTACGCGGTGCGGAAAAAACAGCGCGTGGAATAAATATGAGAATAAACAACCAAAACATCAACGAGGAGATATTAACTGAACGAAAATCAAGGAAAATGATATGATCGGGGGGCCTGTATGAAACGTTTGATCGAGAGGAATTAAAGTGCAAGCAGTTGCGCTCGCCAGTTGAGGAAACGTCTCCGGAAAGTATAAACGCCAAGTTTTACGACAGGAGCAAGTTATCACAAACTTTACAAGTCGAATGTGTCTTTTGTTCTTTTCTTCGTCTACTTCTTCTTCTTCATCTTCCATTTAATTTACTGATATACGTTAAATTTTAATTGCATGGATTCGTTATGATCGAAGTAACGCGTCTGCTGCGAAATAAATGCAACTGCTAGATATATGACGACACCCGTGTATTCCTATAAACGAAAAAAACAACGTGTAATGATCAGTAACTTGGGTTATCTCTTCACTACCGCGGTAGAGAAACGGAAAAGTCTTTTGTGTTTTTCGCCGCAGCTTCATCGGTGGCTCAATACGAGCTCCGTATTTTGTTTGAATCATGTTACATTAAGAGAAAAAAAAATGAGGAAAACAAGCGTTTCGTGTATATTTTAGCCATGTTAAATTTATAGCGATATTGATTACTAAATAAAAAATCGATTGACTACTTCTTCATTGGTAGAGATTAATCATTATGATTACGAGTTCTTATGTACGGATTAAGTCGACAACAATAAACAGAGATGAAAATGTAGCTTAATACCACATTTCAATCAATTCGGTTTAGGAGTCTTCGATATGCATCACGTGTAAAAATAACGTCATTTTATATTATAACTAATTTTTACGGATCAAGTCTGAGGTATTGACCTCAAGATTTCAATTTTTTTGTAGTGAAACGAGGCGAAAAAGTAAACGCGTTTTTTTCACGCAAAGTGATTTACTCAATTTTTATACATGACTATGCTTGGTCTTTAATTTCTATCGTCGGCGCTCCATAAGGATGTACATCTTCCGCCCAGATTTCCTCCGGCAGAGGTTTCTCTGGATCCGGTATGAACGTCGGGAAACTCAAATTTGCGATATCTTTCTTATTGTTCAGAACTGTGTCATAAATTTGCAAGAAATTATTTGTCTCGCCAGGCGTATTTTGAGCGAGGACCCACAGAATGTTGTATTTTGTGTTTACTCGTAATATCTAAAAAAATAAATAATTATTGTTGATTTTGATTTTTTTTAAATCGAGAATAAAAATAAAATTTGGAGTATTGTAAAAAACTACCTTGACTCCTCGGAGTATGCGGTATCGGTTACCCATATGCCCCGGTAGTTTCGTTCCTGGCACAACACGAGCTCTAGCTCCACCGGAACCGATGTTTCCAGGCCTCCTATGAGTCTTTGTTTGGCCGTGAGTCGCTGGCTGTCCGTGAAATCCCCATCTCTTCATAACTCCTTGAAAACCCCGGTCAACTCTGAAGAAAAATGAATTGAGGTAAGTCAGCAGTAAAAGTGAAGATGAGATTTTGATAAAATTTGAAATGTCATGCATGAAAATATTCACGCCGTATTTTGTTACTTGATTACTCAACAGTAACGTGGATCTAAATTTTGAAAAAATTAAAATTCGATATCTAAGAACGTCCCGAAATTTTATTGGAGATTTTGTGATATTAAGAGCAATGGAAACCAAAAGTTACTAGATTTCGGAAATAACATATTTACTAATTAATAAGTGAATTCTGAACAAAATTTGGACCGTATCGCGATTCCTTGGATCAAAAAGAATGTACCACCGCTTTTTTGAGCTGAATTTTTCAGTATTGAGGGAGAAATCTGTAGAGAAAAATTATGAGGGGACGGCGCGAGTGAAATTTTTTCTCTACAGACTTCTCCCTCAATATTGAAAAATTCCAAACTCACGAAAGCGGTGATACAATCTTTTCAACACGAAGAACGGCGATACGGTCCAATTTTTTATGACAATTCATTTATTAATTGATAAATCCGTAACTTACGAAATCTGGGTGGTCACGTGGTTTCCATTGCCTTTAAATGGCCTAAAACGTAATCCTGGAGGATAGTACTTTGAATTATTAATAAAAAGTTACAGAAGAACTGTAACATACGTTTTTCCTCTGATGTCAACATGAGAACCAGCCTTGAAATGAGTTGCGAAGAGAGGAGTGCCGGGTTGTAACGCTGCATCTGCCGTGATCATAAATCTGGCAAGCAGCTTTTTCGGCATCACACCAGCCTCGGAGAACATTCCAGTATATTCTTTTGTAAACTGTTGAAAAATAGCGATAAGAAAGTGGAATAAAATACGGAAGCTTTTGTCGAATTGCAAATGTTTTCAGTACTCTAATCCAGGTACAAATAAACGATCTCAACGTACTCTCTGAGGATCTGTACTCTCTGCTCCAATCACCAGACAACCCTTCTTCCTTCTCGGATTCTTATATTTACGACTTCCTATTTTTGGAGTAAAGTTCTCTGGTGGTATATATTTGATAACATGATTATCTACAACCTGAAACAAATTTTTTTTAGATCGTTAGTATTGTTATTAAATGGGCTCTAAAAATACCAAATAAATAAAAGAGATGATTATACATGTAGCAATGTAGCTAAAACTTTTTTGCCATTTTTTAACCACATTGGATAAATGCCTAGTTTCTTGGCTATAACTCCAGTACGAGATGATTCTTGTTTTCTTGTTGTCACTGGCTCGATTGGCTCAATCTTGAGCGGAGATGATGACACGCCGATTCCTATCTGACGAGGGCCATATTTATCCTCTACCACTTCTTGTATAAACTTTGTGTTCGATGGGGTTAGTTCTTCATTGTGGAGCTGAAAAATTTTTTTCAGTTATTAATTAAATTGATTATACATGGTTTAATACTCTGACAATTTGAGTAAATATTTTTTGCTTACCACACGATGTTGCTTTGGTAACCAAGGAGGATATTTCTTCTGTGGCGGTGGATTTGTTTTTCCTCTGCTTTGTATTTGAACGAGATTTACTCTGAAAAAAATCATCATTATAATCAAGACTCAAGTGGTAAAAAAAACACTTGTAAATAATTCTTACCTGGGTTTTAAAAAATTACCGACGATGTTCAAAGCACTGCTGACTTTGAAAAAAGATCCCATTATTGAAAATTGGAGTAACGATTACTGCGAGAACTGGAAGAACATCGCTCAAGGACCGAAAGACTCGAAAATTATCACGAATCACGAGATAAACGCGGCCGGTGAAATGTTAACCTGTTACGATCGTAACCACGAATACTGAATTTATAATATTATTTAACTAAAGCTAAAAAAAATAATCAGAGTCTGATAAACAATTCAAATTGACAAAAAACACTTTACCAGTTATGTTATCAAATAAAAAAGGTTTCTCAAAAGGAGGTTATGCCGAACACATTTTCCTCCTTTACTGAAAACCACGGGGCATGATGATAAGAGAGATTGAAACAGAAATGGCCGTCTGTTTTTCGAAATTACACATTTGGTTATAATTTTCGCCGTTACGTGTCGTGCGCGTAGACTTCAAATGTCTGTGAATGTGTATATATGTTTCGCGATGTATAGTACAGTAATCAACGGAAAATATAACCTAGATAGTGTTTATCGTAAATAATTTTGACATTAGGGTGTGTACAAAAAAGAAAAGAATTGAGTTCTTTTTTTGTTTCTCTAAAGTTATTCTCTCTCTCGGAAAAGGGCAGAGAGATGGCAAACGATAGGGAAGTGTTGAGAGAAATATGGGAGGGAAAAATACCAGTTTGCTTCGAACTCGATTCCGAGGAAGTTTGCGATATTCAGGCACCTGATCCTTTTTATCTTATGGTGCCAAGATTAAGTTATTTCCCATTATGCACCGACAAGGTATGTTTTTATTGATTTTCACGATCACTGACAGTTCATTGTTGATCTGTCAACATTTTTTTCGACTGTTCTTTCAATTCATTTTGAAGGAGACTGATGAGTTTTTAATGACAGTTTTGTGATAGAAGTATTTATCATTTGACAGGTTCGCAAACATTTTATTCGTCATATACATCAAGATAAACAGGATAACGAAATGTGGCTGGAGTTCAATGGGACACCGCTCAAGTGGCACATTCCCATAGGAGTTTTGCTGGATCTTTATTCCACAGAAATACAATTGCCTTGGAACATTGTTGTCCACTTTGACAAATTTCCTGAAAACGTGCTTATGCACTGTGGCAGCAAGTAAATCAATTCAGAACTTCCTTTTGACATTCAATACAGAAATATTTTTTTTTAAGCACAATGTTTGACTAATTGATTTAATTTTGTAGATCGATGTAAGCAATTACTTTAAAAATGATTTGGTTTAAGGACTCCTTCTTACAAAATTGTTTGTATGTTATAGAGAAATTGTTGAAGCTCATTTTCTCTCCTGCATCAAAGAAGCTGATGTTCTGAAGCACAGAGGCCAAGTAGTTTCGAGCATGCAGAAAAAAGACCACAATCAGCTCTGGCTTGGCCTGCTTAATGACAAATTTGATCAATTCTGGGCAGTGAATCGCAGACTCATGGAAACAAACAACAGTGAGGAAGGCTTCAAATATATCCCTTTTAGATGCTACACCAGTGAGGACAAATACATACAAAAATTGGTCAAGCCTGTAAACGAAGAAGGACAGAGGAAAACGCTAAAGCATTTATTGAATGAAGTTTTTGGAGAAGACAAGCAAGGTGAAAAGAATATAAATTACAATTTAACAAATATTATTTTTTTCGTATAATTTTCATAACAAATTTTTTGTCAGTCCAATTTTTTTTATCCCTCAGCGATATTCCACTATTATTTAAATTATATTTATATTTATTAACGGTTACTTATTGTCTAGTTGAGGCAAGAACTCATGGAGTTACACCACCAGTGGAGACGCCTCTGCAGTGGCTCTCGGAGCATTTAAGTTATCCTGACAACTTTCTTCATCTCTGCATGACGACGTCATAACCCAACGTGGAAAAACGCTGCGTATTATTAAAGAAAATCACCGTAGCTCGATTCAGAGCTCGTCGAGGTGATTCACGTATCTGCAGAGCCGTTAATCAGATTTTTACTTTTTTACTGTCGATAAGTCGAACCAAAGTCTACGCGGCATTCGTCGTATAGAAAATTCGTGTGTATCGTATTTATTCGGTATTTCCTCGCTTTTTAGCTCAGAAAACCACGGAGACGATAAAAAAAAAGGTTCGTTGTAAAATATTAATGATAATTTGCCAGCTGAAGTACGAAAGAAAGACGAAAATATAAAATGTGTGTACATAAATGAATGTCCAAATTTTTCTACGTAACTCGAGTATCGTTTTGTTCTTCTTTTTCTTCATGGATATTGTTTTTCATTCATTTTATTCATTTTGATAACTCATTTTTATTTTTTTAGTAACGTGTTTTTGTTATGAGAAAACGGGAAATAACAATTCGTAGTCTCGTGATATGTGATTTTTATTATCTTTTTCTTTATCAACTTATCGCACAGGTCTCTTGTGGCTTTCTGTAAATCCTAGAAATCGGTGACGGCAAATTGTTCCCCGTCCTTGCTGGTCTTTTTATAATTACCGGCTGATTGCCGTAATTGCTGTACTCGACCGTACGCCTGCTCGCCCCGTAGCTCAGATAGTTTGAAATTTCACTCTTTTTCTGATACTCCTGAAAGATAGGAAGGAAGAAATTTCAATTTTCTCTCACTTTACAATGAATTGTAAAATATACTCGAGAAATTATCGATCTTCGGACCTTGTAAATCATCAGCGAAGTGTCTTGATATCTTTTATGAATTTCCTCGTTCGTTAGCTCGATCCTGACGTCGGGTGATTCATATCTTGCAGTCATTTACTGAATTTATTTATCAAGAAAAACTTTTTTTTCCTATTGATATTTTTTTATATCAAAAAAAGGAAATATTTTTTATTTTACTAAGTTTGTTATTTTTCTCGTTAATTTTATATCTCGCGATATAAAGAAGTTACAAATCGTTTAATTATGATGTACCAGCTGTTCCCTCGATGATAAATCTGTAACAAAATAATTTCTGCGTCAGCGAAATGTCTCGAGGAGCACTTTTGCGTTTCTGGGCTCGGGAAAGAAAAAAACGCACGTGAAGTTCTATAATTGTTGAATGGAATTTTTGTGCGCGTGAAGGAGTCGACACTCGCCAGAGTTTTAGTCGCGAGACGCCAAGATAAAAATACGATAGTTTGGCCTTTCGCAAGTTACGAACGTGATTTTCCTTATTGCGAAACTAAATGTCTGTCGCGATTTTTCGTACACGCCCTACCGCCACTTATTTCCCGACAATTTAACGTCAATTGAATTTTTTTTCGACCCCTTCTTCAATCACTTTCGTCACGTGCGAACGAAGTAAACAATTTTGTAATTAAATTTGGCACCGAGATTATAGCACGTTGTCTCGATCGATTTAATAATGTAAACAATTATTTTTTAAATTTTATTTTATGATAAAAATTGTGCCATCGTCGATTTTTTTAGAAAAAATAAACAAACCGAAAAATTTATAGCTTGAAGAAAGTTCTTCCATCATGTGAATCTGGTATCAAAACCACAGCAGAATAAAATATCGAACTATAAAAAGAATGAGGATAAATAAAAGTTTACTTGAAAAGATTCGAGTGTTTGAATTATTTTATTCACCTTTGGTGGATGTTGAAATTTTATTGATCGCCGTGACAAGTCTTCAGATCACGAGGAACAAAAATCAATCGAATGAAAGACTATGGCAGCCTGTTTAAACTGTTAGGATACGAAGCTCAGAATCACGTTGTCTCTATTTTGGCCGTGTTCCAAGAAAAAAAAGTTTTCCGAATCCGTTTGTAATTTCCGGTCTACTACGATGTGGGAGGAGGAAATTGTATATCGAGTTAAAAATATTTTCTTTTTCTTCACCGCTGACAAAGACAATTTTTATAAAATAAAAAAAATCATATTTAACTTAGATTTTTCCATTCGTTAATTTTTTTTTCTTGTTAAAAGGTTGTGTAAGGTGCAAATGACGGTTACAACAATTTTCCATCTCCCGCATTTCCTTTTATTACCGTTTACCTCATCGTTAAATTTATTTAGCTCTTATGCAGGAATTTTTTAAAGATACCCGCGATTTTATTCTCGTTCTTCCACATCGCATCCCTCCTGATTGTATTGCATCAGGCGATAGAATTTATTGGCTCTGATTGGCTCGTACGTTACATCAGACAAGAGGTTTTTATTCAAGGTCCGCTCGTGCACATTATTTTGTATTTCTGCGAGCGAAAAAATTCCCTACGATATTTCGCATTTGTAAATTCCCTTCGAAGTGGAATTGCTTTTTAAAATACGTGTGTCAGTTTACTAGAATTTATTCATTCGTTTATTTTTTTTTAATCTTCATATTCACACAAAAGAGTTTTTATGATTCCAACAGTCATTGCAGTCAAGTCACGTTCAAGAAAAAAATGTTTTTCACTTTCACCGGAAATTGTTCTTTTTTATCTACCGAAACCAACTGTGCCTCGCTTTACCGACATTCGATCGATAAAAAGATTTTCTGCTTTAGCGAGTGACGCTATCGCGAAGAGAGATTGAAATTTGTAATCGATCGTATAAATCTTTAACCAAATCCTTTCGCATTGAGAAAAATAAAAAATTAAATAGTACAGCTATGAAAGAAATAAAATTGAAGTCCAGGTGCCGAGCAGTAAATAGGAATTTTAATTGTTTCTCTCAATCTCTCGTACTCTTTGATAAAACAGTTCGAACTTGCCAGATGGCGCTGTCGTAACATTTCTTCGCCTGAAAAAGAATTACCTCTTTCATTAATCTTGGCCGTTTCGCTAGCGATACTAAAAAGCGCGTACGCGCAAGTTATTTCAGCGAACGTACGAACTTCACGCACGATTTCTAGAGAGCGATTATCGTCGTGCAGGGCGGAACGTTCTCTCGCTCGTCGCGCGTCCACGCGTGCTTGGAAAGTTTAAACTCGACCACGGGGAGGAGAGGCGACTCTCCGAGCTCTCTTGCTCGCCTCGCCATCAATTGGCGATCGGTCGCTGCTACCGCGACGATAACGGAAACGCTTCGGCACACGTGTTCTCCTTCGCTCGATCGTAACTCGACGAGATCGCTGCCCGATAGCTCACCGAGCTAACAAGAATTCACGATACGAGCCTACACATTACTTTTTTTAATCTTTTGTTACCAATAATACAAACTTTGTGCAACAAATACTTTACATTATTTTTAATCACGAAGAGCAAATCTTATCGAACTACTTTCGAGGAAAAAAAAATTCTTTTGTTAATTTTAAGAAAGTCGTGAACTGAATCGTTAAAATCGTCCGTATCTGTTTTTTTCCGAAAGAAAAAATGGAGGGAAGGGAAAAAATAACGAGAGTGATTCTTCTAAAATAATCTCTTATATTTCTTCTCAAATTTTGTAAACTTCTAGGAGATATATATTCTATGTGTTTTTTGTTTGTTTGTTGTATATAGTACAATAATTTTTTTATCTTGATTCAATACAATAACTCTTGAGTCTCTGAGCATATAAAAAGTGATGACGACGCTTCGTACACACACTCGCATCCGATTCTCTCTCTCTCTCTCTCTCTCACTCGCACGTCACAATCTCTCGAAATACAATATAACGCTATATAATTCTGTCTTTCTTCTCTTTCATCGAATATGAATCACAAATTGTCGGATATGGTCGGGTTTTGTGTATAAAGCGCTGTTTCCAATTATCGCTGATTCGGAGAGAACGGACTCTCCTACCACAACGTAGATTCGCTTAACTTCTTCGCAATAAAAAAATTCCCTTTTTTTCCCTCTCGAATTTACATTATTATTTATTTTTATCTCTTATCACACATTGAGCAGCCAAATGACGGTAAATCACCTATCTCGCATTTCCGTTTCACGATTTTCAGGCACGTTTTATATAATTTATTGTTTCTATTTTTTTACTCGTACTTTTTTTTTCTTCCCGTTGAGATTTCAAGGCACACAAGGACCGAAGATTCCTCGAATTACTGACGTCTCGTCACAATGAGCAATAAAATCCAAAATCGATTAAACGTCAAATTTACAATATTCGTTTTTTGTCGATAAATTCACGCGATTGGCGCTCTTGGCGAAATCGTCGACTTTCCTCGTGTATACATAAATTTCTCCCTCTCACGAAAAACTTACAAGGTACGATAAATCTTTATTTTCAATATTTATATAATAATAATTATTCCATGAATTAATAATTAATAATATTAATATATATGCTTGGGGCTTGATTAGTCGGCCACCAAATTTCGTTTCTCGTATTTAATTTTAAAAATATCCCCTTCGACTTGTCTCCTATATTGTCGTATACTTAAAAATTCATCTTCATCCGTATACTACACGTTAATAGACTCTTGTGGCGAGCACGCGAGCTCGGAGCGTTCTCTCGCGTCGAAAATTTCTAACAGATCGACCTCGCGCCTTTTCCCGTCCGCTCCTTCCTCGCTCTTTTCCTCGTCGCGTTACATATTATTATATAAATTGTTTTATGGCATTATATAATTCATTATGGCTTAAAACGATCCCTTTTCTCGCATCGAAACCTTTTTTTTATTGTACATTGCCACCGTGACTCGCGTCTTCGAGCGAAATTCACGCTTTATTGGAGAAACCGAAAACGAAATGTTTCGCTATTTTCGCAAAGCGAAGCACTCGAGATCGAAAGCACCGAGAGCTCAATTCTTTTTTTTCCAAAAATTTGAAAATTTTCGATCCCGAATTTTACCGAGACGTTTCCACGTCTTTTACAAAGCATAATAGCCTCCGAATAAAAGAAATTTACATTTTTTCCCGCAATTATAATTTACTCCACGTGCAGAGATATGTAAAAACGAAGATACAGTAAAGGGATAAAAAAACATAATTATTACGGACATTAATTTATTGGTGTGAAAAATACTTTCGTTAACTTTGGAGGACAATTCGTAAAAACTATAGCAAATTTATGCTATTTTTCTGAAGGTTTACCATGTCTGTTACAATTTCTTAAAATTCGCATGATTTTAACGCAGGAAAAATGAACATGCTCGATTTAATGTTTTTCGTATTTTTTCTCGAATCAAGTAAATTCATTTTTCCGGAAATTCGGTAAAGTTTTATTCTTGTATTTTTGTTCGTTTCACATTATCTTATTGAATTTATCAGCGTGTGATTCTAATCGAGAAAAAGTTAAGGCACACTCTCGCGAACGTTTTCTTTGTACAAAATCGAAGAGCTCCGTACAAACGTTTTTCAAAAATGTTTGAATTATTGCTTCTCACCCTCTCTCAGCTGCAAATCACGCAGAGAGAGATAAAAGTGCCTCCTTGAACGTACGCGTTGTTCGCAATCGCTCAAAAACATTTTTCCCCGATAAATAAAACTATAAATATAAAAGTTTGTCATAATTTATTCGCCCTCTTTTTTTCCTGAGTGACAAAAAATAGACGAGAAGACACGGCGGTATTCCAGACCCCAAATTCCGATAAAAAATTTCTTCTCTCCGCTCCTCTTTATTTTTCTCGTTTCTTCGATATCAGTGTTTCACACTTTGTGAATTTCTCGACGAGGCTCCCCTCAAAGTCGGACAGAAAAAGAGTTTAATAATTATCTCGTATTTACATATTTAACAACGGGTGAACCAAAAACTGAGAATCGGATAAATAAAATGGTGTTATTTAACAAACGAGTGCAAAGTCTGTTTTTTTAATAATTATTTTTTTCATTTAAAAAAATGGATTTTTCTTCTTTAATTGTTAATTTCTTACGACACGATAAATGGAAGTTTTTTTTGAGCAATTTACGATCATACTGTAGTTTTTTTTTATCGCAAAATTCGTGTAACAACTAAGAGAAGGAAAATGTGAAATTTTGAATGGCCGAGTCCTCGAGACGCAGTGATTCGCGATTTAATAAAGATCCAAGTGAAATTTCGTAATCTTAGCCAACGAGCGACCTCTAAACGGCCTAGAGACGATAAGATATTCTTCTTTCAGCTAATCTCGACGACGTGATAAGTCGAGACCTTTTTTACGAGAGAAACAAACATTGAAGAAACGAGCCAACGAATCCGAAGAAGAAAAAATGTGTCTCGAGATTAAAAGTAAGGCACAAGAGTACAATTATTCTCGTTATTCGTCTTGAGGAGAAAATTGGCCATATTGTCATGATTTCTGTTCCCAAAAGTACCTCAACCGTTCTTCCGGAGTCACGTGTAATGAGTACTCGTTGGATACCTCACGAAAGCGCTACGCAGACGATCGGGAAATTCGTACCCGGGTCCCCAGGATATCGGGACACGCAGACTGAGCTCTAGAGCATAGTCGTGCTGAGGTACGAGTCTCTCTTTGTTTAGATTACAAATACTCTGGCAATTGTTGTTGTTGTTGTTCACGATGACACTCTGGGATCCATTCTTGTAGACGTTGTGATGTTCCTCCGTCGGTTTGCTCACCGGATTGTCCAGGTAAGGTTTGAAGAGAATCGCGTCCTTCTTGCTCGCTGACGTTGCAGGTGGAGTCGGAACCGTGCTGGTCACGGGCTCGCTCTGCGTTGGGAAAGCTTCAAAGGACTCCTTCGGCTTGACGAGACAGAGAGGAACATCCTGGGGCGGTTGTTCCTCCCTGGAACGAATTTTCTCGATGTTGTCGCTCTTCTCGACGCAGGCGCGCTTCGGTGACGGAAGTGAGTCGTAGCAGCAGCTCAGGGTGCATGCGGACCTCTTGAACGGCGAGGAAACCGGCGACAGGACGTCAATTTCGGTTTCCGATTGATCTCGAGGTGAGTAGCAGTAACCCTGATCAGGATAGGATTTTCTTTGACTAGCGGAGGTTTCCTGATGGTAGCACATCATGGAAGCGTCCACGCAGCAGGAAAGATTGCAGACTCTTGGAGCGATTTCCGGGGAGTCGGCGAGGCTTCCTCGACGGTAGTATCCGAACCTCCGGGTAGCGTAGTCGCAGCAGTAGAGCGGCGACGAGGAGTTCTCGAGCTCGACGTCGCTTCGGAGGCCGGAAAGTGAGGATATCGTGCTCGAGGATGTCCTCAGGTCGACCGCGTCGCTGGCTTCGGGTACTGGACCTAGACGATGTCGGAAATCTCCTCCGCGAAGGAAAATCTCTCCTCGAAGCTCGCTCTCCTGGCCAAGCCATTTCTGCACCTGCCGACGATTTATTCCAAATTTCCTCGCGGTTGCTCGCTGGTTCCCAGCTACGCCGATGTCGCCGTGAAACGCGTCCAAGACGTCGAGCTTGAATCTCAACGAGAAAGATCTGCGCGTCGATAAATTGTCATTATCGCCGACATTCCTCGCTGAATTCGAAGAATAATCCAGAGGATCGATTTCGCTGTCGGAGCAACTGCTGCTCGTCGATATTCCGGAACTCGAAGCTGCTCGTGGGCTAGAGAGGGAAGTGTAAGTCCCGGCGGAGTCCCGGACGATCGGACTGACCGGGCCGCAAGACTCAGCCGACGACAAACCGGTCGGCGTCCTCGATGGCGTTTGGAAGTCCGGGCACGCCGCGATCGACTCCATCCTCGTCGATTCCCGGTACCTGGAATCCTCGAGCATCGTTTCCTCCGACGTCTCTCTCTTCGGCTCACCCGCTATTCCCATAATCGAGCCCAAACCAGTCGGACTTGCCGCGCTGCTAGCGACCCTCGTCTCAATCTCGTCGATCGCTTCCTCTTTGACTCTCGTTCTTCGTATTCCCTCCTCGAATTCCAACTTCGTCTGGTACCGGAGCTCGGCGCGTTTCTCGGAAATCTCCGACGGGTGCGAGTTGACTCGGACTCGGGACAGGTTCGCCTCGTTCCTCGACAAAACGGTCGTTCTCGTGATCACCGAAGCCTCGAGAGCCTCGTTCCTATTGAAATAATCGCTCTGCTGATGATAATCCTTTTGGATTCTACGCATCGTCGACGCCGACTCGGGCGAGCCAGGAGTCTCGCACGGCCCTGGTGGAGTCGCCAGCGCGTCTGGGCTCGCCCGCTCCGACTTGATCGTCGTTGCGTGAAGCGTCAGCGAGGAAGAGGGACACGAAGCGAAAGAGGTCGTTTGAGCGAATTGCATCTCGTTACCGACCTCGTTCTTTTCTCGATACGAGACGAACGAACCTTCTATCTGTCCATTATCGTTCGAGCCGCTCCTGTACCCAGAAGCGCTCTTCTGATAAGATTCCAGCCCGTGATAGTAACCATCGTTGAGACTCCCGTAAACCTCTCGATCGTAATTCTGATGCGTCATAACGTAAGAATACTTCATCTCGTCTTGCCTCGTCTCGCTATCGTGGCGCATCGCGTGACGAGAGTTCTGAGGATCTTGATCCTGATAACCAACGTGCGAAGGCGTTTGGTTGATCCCGTTGTGTTTTATGTTATTGTTATTATTGTTGCTGTTGTTGTTATTGTTATTATTGCTATTGCTATTATGCTGACTGTAATGAACTGGCGACGATCGTCCTCGTACCGACTGCCTTGTTCCAGCGGAAGGATGTTGCGGTGGGGGCGCTGCCTGCCGAAGCTCGTCGCCGTGCAGTCTGGCCGCGAGGCTGAGGTTCAAGGCCGGCGTCGCCGTTGCTGCCGTTCCCATCGAGGTTTGCGTATTCGTGCCTATGACACTGCAGTTTCCGACGGGACTGGCGCTCGACGGGCTCGCATCCATTTTCGATGAAGCTTCGATTCGCGGGCTCACCGGTATTTTGCTCGCGATTGGAACGTCGCAGCATCCGGTGGACGTGACCATCGTCGTCGTCGTCGTCGTCGAAGCCGTCGTTGAGCTCGAGTTTCCACCCTCGGCACAGCTGCTGCGAAGATTCTCCTCGCACTGCAACCATTTCTGGATCTGACGTCTGTGAATGCCGTATTTACGGGCCGTAGCTCGCTGATTGCCTCGGCAGTCGATGTCGTTTCTGTATGAATCGAGAACTTTGAGCTTGAAGGCCGCGGCGAAGATTCTTCGACTTCCCATAACCCCGACGCTCTTCCTCTGCGACTGCTGCACGCTCTGGTGATGCTGACTCGTTTGACCGTTCGGCATCATCTTCGTGCCGTGCTGATCACTCAACGCCTCGCCAAGACCGTGCGCCATTGCGGATTGCACAAAAAGAGAAAATTAACTGAAAATATCACTGCCGGAAGTCACTCGAGTTTCAACGCACGCATCGACTAAACAAAAAAGTATTTCTTTCGAAAGAGAGAACGATGAAGGCTTCGAACTTCCGAGAATCGCACAACGAATATATTTTTTCACTCCCGGTATTATTTTCACGTTCGTCCGTCACTGCGAAATGTCTCGCTTGTATCTCGATCAACGACGAATATCTCCAGTGAACGAAGCGTTGATCTCACTTCGCGTTTTATACACTTTAAAAATATAAATATATTTCTCTTCGGTAAATATATTTTGTACAAATAACAAAATTCAACACGATAAGGCACAACACCGTGAATCTACGCTGTGATTCAGCTAGATTCTTCTCTAATTGTTTAAAAATCACACAACACACTCGGATACGCGTTTCATAGTTGAATTCTAGGAGACCGGCGGGCACAATCTACGCACCGGGGATACCTCAACGCGTAACATTGCACAGAGTGTGTGGCCTGGCCGAGCGCGGCTCACGGAGTTCCTTTTAGGTCTCTCGGATAGATGCCGTAACTAATTTTCATCCCCACCAGCGGGTTCGTGAACAGACGGAGAGTCAGTTCGTCGATTCTCTTTCTCTCTCTCTCTCTTTCCTGGGTGAGAGAAACGAGTCGAGAATTTTTCGCCTCTCTCTTTCTCCCGGGTGGAACGAGACTACGAGAGTGAACGAGACTACGAACGAGCGAGACTTCGATGCGCCTGTGTGCGGAGGGAGAGGTGGCAAGAGCAAAGCATTCGAGGGGATCGAGAAGCCACCGGCAAACTCTCGAGCCGTGTGCGTGCACACACTCTCGAGTTCCCACTGCCAGTTTCCCCTTCCACTGTCCGCCAAAGCGTTAACCCCGCGCGTCCCGCGCTTCGGCCAACGCTCGCTTACGGCGCGGCTCCCTCTTCACCGCGCTCCGCTATTCGTCCGTTCCGTCAAGCGCCGCTGGCTCGTTCGGTCTCTTCGCCACTCGAGGACCTTCTCTCTTTCTCTTTGTTCTCTGTCTTCTTTTCACTCGATCCTTCTCTCTCTCTCTCTCTCTCGTTCTCTTCTCGTTTCTCCTCGCGCGTAGGCCACCAGTCATTCTTCGCGCCACCCAACCTTACCACTACCGAAATACTCTCCACGCCTGTGTGTATGCTCTTCGTTGGAGTCGTATCCAAACTAGAAAAAGCATCTTCGAGGGAACTCCTCTTTCTTTCACGCGTCCAAATAGCTCTTTCCTCGTCGAGACTCGTTCTCTTTCTCAGATTGCCACCCGCAGGTTCTTCTCCCGAGTCTTCTATCTGCCCGGATCGCTTCTCTTCTCATCCCCTCGATCTTTGTTGTTCTTCCATGAGGTATTCTTCTTCGAGGTATTCTTCCACGTATTGTGTTCGAGGCGTAAAATAGAGAGGGATACGAACGCGTAGGCGCCCCTCTCTCTTTCACACCTCGAGAGAGAAAAGAGAGAGAGTGAGCTCGACGCTAAAATCGGTCCGCCATCTTGTGGCCTCACTTCCGTTAATGACGCGTCCGCGCGTGATTGTCCGTGTATCTGTAAGAACATGCAAAATGGGATAAGCTCATGCATCGAGTGAGGCAAACGTCACAGCAGTCCCAGCAACCGCGATGACGACGAATCGCTGCTCTTGTGAAGCAAGGAGCCGCTCGCCCCGGAGCGCTCAAGAGAGAGCGAGTGGAGCCGCCGCCGCCGCGAACTCGGCGCCATGTTGTCTGCCGCGATCGTCTGACTGCCTCGACAGCCAGAGCGGCGGCGTGCTCGCTAGCCAGCGCGGAGCCTCGATTTTTGCTCGCTCCTTTCCTCTCTCCCTTCTACTCGACGTTCACAATCCCGCTCGCCTCTTTTTTCTTCTCCTCTCTTGCTTTTCTTCGATCTTCTCTCCCCGTATCCTGCTCCTCAGCTTCCGAAAGACTCCTCGACTCGGGATATATTCTCTTCCTCGCGCTTTTCTCATCCGCTTCTCGATTCTACTTTTCGAGCTTCTGGAATAAATTTACATGCCAACGGCTCCGCTTTCAACAGCGGTTCTTCTTTTTTCGACGGTTATATTTTTCACAGCCGATCCAACAAACGGTCGAGAAAATTCGAATGATTCCTCTTTATCTCTCGCTCTCGTGAAATCAGTGACGCTCTCGCCCTGGCGATACTTCTATTATGCTCGCGTCCCTGTCCGCGTTCACGCACACTCGCGCATCATGTGAGCGAAGATAAAAAATGTACAGTGTGTATGCTCGCATCGACTATAGAGCACGAGTTCCACGAAGTGTCTTGGCCTACGTGAGGCCGTGGCGGAGCAGCGTTGTGCTTATAACTCGCTCTGACAGCCACAACACAGATCCCGGGTCAAGAGTCATATATCGGGTTAGACGCTCTCTCGCTATTCTTAAAAATATCATTTTTATTAAATTCAAAATGGCGGAGCGCTCTTTTCAAATCAGAATTCAATGGCTAATGTTTCTACTGTGACAGCCTCGAATTATTTACCGCGAAAATTCAAATTTTTCTTTCGTCGAGACATTGAAATATGCTCTAATGCCGTAAATATAAACACGGAGGAAAAAAATTATTTTCCCCTTGCTGAAGATTCATCATCCCGATGACGTTAAAGCCTTGCCCGCCAAAAATAAAAGCGGAGAGTACGTGCCAAAAATTCACAAAATTCACGCGAAACTTGTGATTCAGTTTTTCGCTCTTTACTTTTATCGATAGTATCGTTTTTTTCCTTCGTTCGTCGAGCGAATTTTTCCGAGCCGTCGAAAGGTTTGAATGAGATTTCATTTATGTAAAGTCCCCTCCCCGGAGCTCGATCTCCTCCGTTTCGTACAGACACGGGGGCTCCGGCCGTGCCTCAGAGAGTTCCTCGCATATGCGCCTCACGGAATGAGATCATGTTGTTTTTGTGGCGTGAGCCGACAGTTAATATGTTTAGCTTGCCGCGCGGTTGCCAAGTCTCAACTCTTTTTTCCCTTCGCTCTTTTTCTCTCTCTCTCTCTCTCTTTTTCGTTCTCCTCGTCGCTGACGAACGTGTGTAGGCAGCTCCGGCCGCGCCACCAGCAGGAATGACGCAAGCCTGCCTCCACGCACACATCAATTCCGAACGGGCTACGCGCATACACACCAACCCAAGCACGCAGTTAGATAGCCCGCTCGCCTGTACACACAAGCGCTTCCAAGAAAGAACGAGAGACATGTACAGGCTGCCCCTCAAGTTTCGTTCAACTTGATCGAAGAACTCAAATTTTGCGATAAACGACATTTTTATTCTTTCCGTTACAATTTACCTTATTCGATTTATCATTTTTTATTGTTACTTTCAGTATTTATTTATTCTTCGAAATCATTAATGATGCGTCCCTCAAGTTTCGTGCGTTTCGAAGCACTCAATTTTGCGACAAAAAAATTTCTTTATTCTTGGCGTTACATATAATTTGTTTTCTTCATTTTTAAACATTTTCTGGACTCTTCTCGAAGTTTTCTTCATTTACGGAATTCTTTAATTTTTCAAGTGAATTTTTGTCAAATTCTAATTTGTTTTTTTATTCAAATTTCCAATTTTTACTCAGCCTGTATACAGATTTTGCGTTGGCACGATTACGGAAAGTTTCTTCGCTTATTTTCAACATTTTTTCTCCTGTCTCATTTTATTTCCCGGGAGAAACAATTTGGGCGATAAACGAATATTCGAATTAGCGAGGAAAATCGGTCTAACGAAAAGGACGCCTCCCGCTGGCTCCCGGGGATTATAAATACTCGTAAGAGCCAACGGGTCCTGTATTCCCCTTAAAGGGAAATATATAAAGCGATGGAAAAAGAATGAGAAAAAGGGGATTCTCTTTCACCAAAGCTTTACAGTTGAACCTGCTGGTACCCGGTACAACAATGACCAGAAATCCTCGATACTTATATTTTTTTCCCCTGTATTTGTACGCTCTTGTATCTGTTTGTCGAAATCCAAACGTTGGCAAACGTTTCACAGGCACCTGCTCCTCTCCATAAACCACGTACACGTACCCCGGCGAGGCCTCTCGGTAAAAGTGACCAGCGCCGACCGTGCTCGACTCATCGCGGTGGAATCCTTCATTATCTGCGTCATACATCTGAATATCATACTTCACGCGCGTATACATTGCGACTCTCGGGGCTCGCAGGTGTGTGCGTGGCGCTTTCGATCGGTGCCGATTCGTCTTACGAGCGTTTCGTGACCTCATCTCTTCCCCTATTTCCCCTCTATAAATTCCTGTATGTCTTTTCCCTCGCGTGCAAAAATCCAACCGAGTCATCCCTTATTGTTTCTTATTTGTTATTTCTCCTGGCGCAGCGTTCGGTGACTATTGGGTCAGGAATTTCTTGATTCTTCTTGAAAGATAGGTCGAAACGCTTTGATCGTAAGTAATGAAAGAGACGTTTTAATGGATTATGGGTTCATTTTCTTTTGGAATGGAATTAAGGTTCTCGGGTATGGAGGAATATGCATTAGGAAATTCTTTTGTCCCTTTGTAGAAATTTTGGTGCACTTTGTTCGAACAATGGTGCAGTTAAGTTGGTTATTGTTTTTGATGCTAATATAGGACAGGGTGACTCATCGGATAGGGGATTCCGTAAGTTTCCCATCAGGCTGAGAATAATTCGGAGACATTTTGGCGTCTTTCCATTCTAATACAAAAATATTCTTCCTTTTTTTCGTCATTCTTATTCGACGAAAATCAATCTTTAGTAGAATGTTTTATTGTCCTTGCAGTGTACATTAAATACTTATTTATGTTTATATACATTTTATGTGGGGTGTACTGACATGAATCATCGACCAAAGTCCTTCAGCTTTCAATTTTTATTTTATAGAAAATATCGATTTATTCATTCATTAAAAATTAGAATCATGTGATTCAGAAAGAACAAAAGTTATAAGGAGGAGCTTTGTCAATTGTTTCATTTATTGTCAACTTTATCGAACTGCAAGGTTATTTCGGTTTTTTAATTATTCGCGATGGATCTTTTGTTGAGATATGACGTTTATTATAAGATTATATTCGTAATTAATAAGTCGAATATTTTAAGTTATTTCATGTAACAAGACAGAAGAAATGATTGAAAGTAAGGCCAAGGAAGAAGCGCGTTAAGCAATAAATGAAGCTCGAGGAAATAATTAGAGTGAAAAAATTGAACGATCAAACGAGCTTATTTTAAGTGAAGTTTGATCGTGATTATGCTAGACGTCTTCTCCGAATAGATCAACAAGTAGTAACGCCAGTTTCTCGATCCGCCACAGATTTTCAAATTAATCAAAAAATTTCACATTTATGAAGATCACTTCGCTCCGTTATTTTCTAAACAGTCGCTCGCTACGTCATGACAACCAACTCCATTTCATTTTAAAGCTAACAAATAGCATGTTGTATAGATCAAAACGGGGACGGGAAAAACAAAATGGGTGGGTTTGATCTATTCGGACAAGATGTCTAGCATAATCACGATCGAGCACTTAAGGTAAGCTCGTTTAATCGTTCAATTATGCAGCGTCTTCTTGTCCTCTAGATCAATAAGTATAGTTGTTTAAATAGCAATGCAATTTGTATTTTAGAACATTCAACTTTTACAATAATAACTAATTAGTTTATAATAGCGCTTGCTAACGTTTTCTTTTCCAACAAAGGTCTGTTATAGAATCGAGCGAATACACTCGATTTTTCTGTCCAACCAGCAGCTTTACGAATTGTTTCAATATCAACGCCTCTCTTAAACGTGTACTTGCGTGTTTCGTACTGTGTGCTCCAAAAATTTTCACATTGATGCCACTTTTTCCACTACATTTTTTATCCATCTCCTTATTGCTTGCGTTGTTGCAGCACGATGGGGTTTTTTATACGTTAATGATAAGAAATCTTCATTTTCAGGACGTACCTTTGCTGATCGTTTAACATAATTGTCTAGAACTGTCGCTACGCATAATTTTGGTTGCTTTTTGAAATATGGCAAACACAATAAAGGTTGACTTCTATTTGGCCCCGAAGTCTTGATTCGATCTATTATTTTGACTCTCAATTCTGTTTCAGTCTTATCAATACAACTTAGTCTAATCTTTGAGAGAGTTTGTATCCTTTCTGCTGTTACTAACGCTAGTAACATCACCAATTTCTTTGTTAATTCTTCAAGTGATAATATATGACGAGGCCATAACGTTTTAAGATATGTCAAAACTAAATTGGAGTACCAAATTTCCTCATGTTTTGCGGTTCGTGGATGAATATGAGATACTCCTCGAAAAAATCTCTTAATGATGGGCTGTTGCCCAATATCACGTGCGCTTATTAACGCTATAGCTGAACGATATGAGTTTAAAGTTCCATACGTTTTTACGATTTTTTAAACAATCACTTAAAAATTTAAGAACTCGATCTATATCGATCAATATTTTTTACAATGAGGTTCAAACCGGGGATGATGAAAGAACGATGACGTGTCTTAGACATATCGTGATGCAAGTCCGACAAATCGTTCAATAAATCTCGAAGTGTCCACTTCACGATCGGTGCTTCCTTCAGCCTTCAAAACTTCCGTCAAAGCGGCTCCGATTGCATTAATTCCGGCTCCCAATTGATTTTGAGCTGCATATTGATATGCATCAAATACGGAAATATGTAAATACGTCAGAGATATCGAAAGACTTATAAAAAAATATAAAAACCCGATAGAATAAGTGAAAGAAGTATTAGTAGAACTTAGGATTTTGTATATAATACTTGTGACATTTTGTAAAAGTCCGAAATGGGTATGCAAATAAATCTCCAATGTATATATTGCATGTGTTATTTAAATTTAATATAATCCTGCAAAAATAAAATTGAAATAATGAAAAAAAAATTTTATTTCACTCTCCGGCTATCCATATCTCAATACACTACAATTCAATTTTTGATTTAACTTTTTAAATTGATAAAAAATCGATTGTCACTGTATTGAGTAAATTACTATTTTTATTCTATATTATGTCCTGATAAGCAATCGAAGAATGCGGCGTAAATCTTAGGTATTTTAGACAAACAATTTTTATCATAAAGAATCAATGAGCCAAAAATCTGATAAAATTTGATCAAATTAAGCTTCTTTATTTATACCCCACATAATGGCTTGATGAATAACCAAAAAAAGCGACGTCAATCTTCTGTATTTTAGGCAGTAAAAAACCACTTTTACTCTTATTCGTTTCTCAACATTCCAGCGCGTCCAACACGTGCAAAACTGCAGTAAAGTCATCCCTTGTTTTTTTTATTTTTTATTTTCTGTCACAGCGTTAGGGTGACTCTCGGGTCAGGAATTCCTGGAGTTTTCTCGGCTGAGAATTATATTCCGTGCTAAACAAATTTCTTGATGGAAATTCATAAAAACTTGACATCAAATATTACTCGTCTCTTAAGCACGAAAGAGCGAACCTTTCTTTATTAAAATCTACATTTTTTTAAAATTATCTAAAAACTCGTACAGAAATATATTTCTATTTTTGTCTTTTGTGTTTTCCCGCGAGTCTACACAGTCGAGATATGTGAATTCTGAGTAAAATGATTTTTTCCTCAAGATTGAGAAATGAGTAGAGTCTATTCGTTTAATACTCAAAGCATCGCTTGTCTCTTATGAAACGAACATTTTCCTCTATGTGAGTACATATCACAGATAGCATCGAATAAAATCATCGAGCAAAATATCGTCAAGATTTTTTCGTCATGAATATGCTAGCGGGTTTTGGTAGTAAAAAATGAAGATAAGAATTTGATTAAATTTGGACAGAATGTTCTTCTACGTTCAAAAATATGAAAATATATTTTTATTCCAAAATTCTGTTTATATATTCATATCAGGATTAAACTAGAAAAATATGATGTAAGATACATTGCTTGTGTATGAGAATGTACTTTGTTATTCAATAACTCAAGAAAAATGTTGAACATTCAAAAATTTAGTTTGCAGGGATTCCTTCTGCCACTCATTCTCGTCAGCATTTTAATAATTTCTTCTTTTATCAGTGGGAACTCTTATTGCAAAAAATAGAAATCACTGTGCAAAATGGTTTCATAAAAAAGAACGTTTATGCGAAATTTCCGCAAATTTGGGCATAACCGGTTTTCGGAAGTTTATCCTTTTTTTGTAAATATTTTATGCTTTTGTATAAGATATACTCATGCGAGCATCTAATTCAACCTTGAACATTGTCGTCAAAAGTTCTTAATGATTTGTTATAACAAAAAATCGTTATCGAATTACAGCAATTACAAAATAATAAAAGTTTTCAATTGCCTATGTGTTTAACTTGCTTCTGTCTAAAATATGGTATCAAAACCCATTAAGCGATGTTTAACCTATTTGAGTGCGAGAGGGACAGATGCAAAACGGATTTACTATTTTCTGAGATTTTTAATATTTTCGAAAAAAACAAGAGAATCACATGATTCTTTCATGAAAAGAGAGCAACACGGTTTCGCTTCTTCTAAACTTTTTTATTTTCAGAGACAACGGTTTAATTCGATTTCTTACGACATAGGACACTTAAACAGATTTCTTTACGAAACAACGATTTTTTTCACGGTTACATATCAAAAGACTTCCAAAAAAATCAAGTGAAATATCGTCGCAATTTTTTTCACGCCTATGCTATCGCAAACGTGGTGTACGTATCTCGTACGCGTATTAAACCGATTTCTTACTCAAGAGCAAGAAAGAAACAAGTCCACAAATCCATTCCCTCGACAAAGCGTTGTTTGTCTCTTAAATACAACAAAACATAACTTCCCACCCTGAGGAAGATATCATAAATATCCATGAAAAGCGTTACAAAATATCGTCACAAATTTTCAGATCATGATCGTATCAGTGCAAACGAGGTACCTCGATTAACAAGATTTCTCTCTCTAAGAGAGTGAGCGAGAGAAAGAGAGAGAAACGAGTCCACGAGTCCGTTCGCTCGGTACGCGTCGGATTGACACCGGCGAGCTCCGCGAGATGGCAGCACGGGCGAGCGGTCTCCGGCGTCGCCACGATGGCTGGCACCGCCGGATTTGTCCTTGGGGCCGAAGGTAGGCGCACGGGCTGCACGGAGAGGGAGAACGAGAGAAAGATAACTATGTTGAGCGCGCGGCAACCTTCCTACGTTCGTCGAGGCGTTTGTCGGAGAAGGAGAGAACGAGAGAAAAAGAGAGAAGAAGCAACGTGGCAACGCTGCGCTCGTCCGATTCCCCTCCCTTTGTCCGCACGGCCGGTTTTGCCAGACAGGGTGTCGCCAGCTCGGTCGGCCTGGCCGCTCGCACCATCGGGATGCCGAGGGGCACGGGGGCAGGAAAAAACGCGGCTCTCTTTCTCTCGTTCTCTTTTTCTCTCTCTCTCCATCGCTTCGTACGAGAGCGGAGAGAGAACGCAACGATACGGGAATGCGCCTGGCCAGCCTTCGACAGAGATGAATGTAAAGTGAAACGAGAATGAAAAAAAAGAAGGAAAAAGAGAGATAAGTCGTTGCATAGAGCATATCTCGCTGTTGTACGAAAGAACAAGGACGGAGAGAGCCGATAACGCGTTCTGGAAAAGAGAGAAAAATATAATCAGAGGGGGGAGAAGGAGAAGATAAGAACCGTACGAGATAGCGAATAATGAGCGAGTATTTAAAACACGATAGGGGAATGAAAAACGAGGAGTCGAATGGAAAAATCAACGAGGAGAAAAATAAACAGAGAAGAAAGGAAGATAAATCCGCGAATCGAGAAGAAATAACAGCCGTAGAGATCGAGGATCTATATTCAAGGTCCGCCATCTTGAAACGCAGAAAATGAAGAATCGTTCGATGGAAAAGTCGACGAAGACAGAAGTAAAGAGAGAGGGAGAAATCCGCGAAACTGAAAAATGAGGAGAAGAAATAACAGCCGTAGGGATCGAGGACCTATATTCAAGGTCCACCATCTTGAAACGATGAAAATGATCGTCCGATGGAAAAATCGACGAAGAGAGATGAAGCGAAGAAAGAAAGATAGATAAATCCGCGAAACTGAGAAACGAAGAGAAGAAATAACAGCCCGTAGGGATCGAGGACCTACATTCACGGTCCGCCATCTTGAAGCGATAAAAAAAAGGCAATGAGGAGCGAAGAAGATGAGAAAAAGGCGAAGAAATACCATTTTCGTTCTTCGCTTCTCGATCCTCCTTTCATATCCCGATGGAATGTTGCTGGACCGAGAAGAGCTACGATAGCAACCCCAGCGGCTATCTAGGAAGACGACGAAAAAACCAGCCCTAACCTCTAACTCTTATGAAACCGACCGATTCTCGGTATACGCGTGTTTCACCGCCGTTCTCGTGTATTTGTGCGTTTTTTGCGTGTATACGTTTTTTTTAACGTCCACAAGTGTACACTTGCTTCTATAGTGTTCTTTTCTCTCTTTTTCTCTCTTCTCTTTTTCTCACCCCCGCTGTTCCGGGCCCAGAGCTGGTTTTCCCCTCTCCGGGGACCCCAGGCATAGTTGGCGCCCCAAATGGTCGTCCCGTAACCAGAGACGCGCCTCCTCGGCTGGCCAGGGAGATCCTTCTCTTCCTTTTCTTCTTCTTCTATCTCCCTTCGTCATTTCTTCCCTCTCTCTTTCTCTCACTCGCGTCGTCTTCCCTCCCCCGGCGTTTCTCTCTCGCTCGTCCCGACTTGTGGCCTGGTCGCACCAGACTTCACGGCGCCCAAATGATCTACTGCGCTCTCGCCTCGACTCCCGATGCGCATTCGCCCTCTCTCTCTCATTTCTTCTTCTCACTCCCTCGTTTCCTCTTCTCGCAACTCACTCGTCGCTCTTCGCACCTTACCGCCTTTTTTCCCTTCCAATCATACGCAAGACGCATTCCGCATCCTCAACGCGAGAAAAATTGCTCGAAGGAGCATAAAATTGCGCAATGGATCATCGAAAGCGTAATTCACTCGTGATCTACAGTTTTAAATTCGCTCGTCCCGAGCTAGCTCGAAATCGCACACCGTGAGAAGAGACAGAGGACCGCCAGATTTTTTCTTCACCGTTCGATTTTTTTTTTGGCAAGAGATAATTTTATTTCTGTTCCCCTGGCCGAAGGCCAACGCGCTCGACCAGTTTTTCAATGATGTGCTCTCAAAGTGTGACGAGAGAACATTCATTTTTTTTCTTCCTTGTACCTACTCTTTCGCGTTTGTTCTTTTTTTCTTCTTTTTTTCGGTGATAATCCGGGAGTTTTTTTTCTCTCTCTCGGATTACTGAAAGGGGAGCCGGGAGATTAATCGAGAAAAAATGTGTCACGGGCCTCTATACGATGCGAGCAAGTCTCTCCGCGCTGATGATGCCTCCGAACGAGACACGATCGGTATTCGAGTTATTCCCGTCCGTCGTACACGCCGGACTCACACTCGGGAAAAAGGCACAGATATATAACCGAGAAACTCATCGTGAATGTGCCTCCGTGCGCACGTAGGCCGATTTCCAGTACGTGAAACCCTCGCGTGACTGTGTAAGGAGCGATTACCTCGCGATCGGTACACCCACACGCTTAAGCCTCTCGCGATATCTCGAGGCGGAGATCGTAACTTCTGTATCGGGGAGAAAAAAGATTTTTCTAATAAAGATTGCTCCTGAACTTTTGAAAAATTAACATTTTTATTATTGGTTCTGAGATCCTTTATCTGGTAAAGGAAAATAATTTTTTGATTCATAAAATATTTGGAAAATTACATGAAATCCATAATTTTTATCAATTTCGAGATCGTAAATTCTGAGTCGAAGAAAAAAAATGTTTCTTCTCACAACTTTTGGAAAATTGTACGAAAATCAATATAACGAGAATTAGAATTAATTTTTTAAATAGAGCTTCGATTGATAAACAATAGAAAATCTACAGTCAAATAAAAAATATTTCGTTCGTTAGATTATTGATTAATTATTTTTCACACTCTTAGAAATATTCAAAAAGCCTGTGGTGATCGGAAAATGATGTAGAAATAGAAATAAAAAAGAAGTGAGAAAAGCGCGAGGGTGGTCGGTTGCCGCGATCTCTCACATTCGTCTCACGATTCAGGTAGAATTCCAACGTCGAGTCGCGTGAAGCTGGACAAGGAATGAGAATAGAGAAGAGAGCGAGAAAAAAATGAATCGGTGATTTTTAATTTGAAGGCGTTCCTCAGGCCTTCTAAAACTTGATCAGTTTTTGTCTACCAGCCTGGCAAAATCTTCACGATTTCTTCGATACGAAAAAATTTCTAACACTATCGCCAAAATAAAAAAAATTAAAAATAAATAAATAAATCTCTAATTTTTGATTTTTTATTCTCAGCGAATTTTTGTTGACTTTTCGACTGCTATCGGAATCTTCCAATTTCTTTTTCCTTTATATTTTTTACGCCACAATAAAATAGCTTTCTGCTATCGCGAGAATGAATTTATTGAAATTAATAGCCATCTGGCTTCCTCCTCACGACTTTGATAAATAATTGATCGATCGCCTCGGGCGATGATCTCTCTCAATATTCCGCGTCCCAACCGCTCCCACATTTATTCTCGAATTTTAACGGTCTGCGAAATGGTGCCAAATGAGTGGAAAAAAATGGATTTATCTCCACGAGGAATAACATTATTTTAATAAAACTTCTACTTATTATCATTAAAAAGAATTATTTTTTTATCAAATTTTTCCTAACATTCCTATACGGATAAAATTTTACTTTATGTAAACGATTACAATTTATTCATGATTATGAGTCAATTTCAAGTCTCTTTTTGTGAGCATAATTTCGAAAGAGTTTATTAAAATAATGGAGCGAGAATTCAAGTTTCTAATTCCTTCTGTGATTTCGCGACGCGCGCAGGCTCGCGCCTCGCTTCAATGTTCTTCGCCTTACGAGCCGCGATTCAAAAGCCCACTCGTTTTAAATTGCCCACGCTCCGTGTGTATTCCCGTACCAGAAATATCCCCCAAGTACGTGGGCGTTTTGTACTCGAGGAGGCGCCTACTCCGTATATTACTCGGATCCTCGTGTGTTCTCGCAAACGAGCACATACCTGGACTCCCGCAATGCAACATTTAATAACTCGCGTTTAAGGACGAAACGAAAGAGTCACACATGGTCGTTTACCCATTTTACAAAACTTTCGCTTTTATGAACGTACATTTTTTTCACGGAATTTCCCACAAGGATAAAAATAATTGGAAAGTGAAAACTCAAAAAAAATTGAAGTTGACAAAATTTTGGTTTTCTGGATAATAATTTCGATTTATGATTTTTGTGTGATTTTTTGAGATATACGCAGGCAAGTTTTGATTGAAATGCTTAATATATTCAAAAAACTTTTCGTTTGGTTATTTTTTAATTTGTATCTGAAATAATTAGCATTTTCATTATAATGCGAAATTTTTAAAAACGGATTTGAGTCATTCGCTTCTTTCGAGAAAATAAATTTCTAAGAACTTTGTCTAACAAGAGGAATCGATCCAGAAAAAAAAACATATCAGCACTTGAAATTTTAACTTTTACGACTTCTGATGAAGGTTTCTCAGATTGCAGTAAGTTCCTATAATCATTTTCCTTATCATTTTAATCCCATAATTGATCCTGAATTTCTATTTATTAAAAAAAAATTTCATCATTTTCCGACAGATTTTCTTTTAGCGATAAAAACCTCCCAACCAATTGTAGTTAGTCGTAAATTTTTCGTCAATTATTCAAAATCTTCTAACCAAAAACTTGAAATAAAACACGGAAACGATTTTTCGACAAATCAGTAACTTTCCTCAACAACAACCACAAAAAAAATTCCCAAGCAAGCATAAGTAAACAAAGACACGCGAATATCGACGTCGAATAATTCGCAGAATTCGAATCCGTCACCTTATTTCGTAGTGCTTAACCTCGAAAAGCGACGCTATCGATCTTTCGTGCAGTGAAAAAGGTATAAAACGTAAACTTTTTATTTCACGTATACCTTCATTCGTTAAAAATGGCACGTGGGCTTATTACGGTGGAATGACTAATATTATTCAGACCTAGATATAGGCCTGGAACAACATTCGCACGACTTACATAAAGGCTGACAAGAACTCGTACCTTTATCTTATCACTGGCAAAGGCGTATCGGGAAAATTCATGGCCCGGTTATTTGCACTCGACTTAGAACTCACGTCGAACGTTCGGCAATTTTTTTCTTTCAGGCTTAGCACCGACCATGGTGAATCGTCACTGATTTTTTTTCCTTGCATCTTTTACGATTTTTAGACCGAAGAAAACAAGTCGGTTGTCCGGACAACGAAAACGGGACGCGGCGACTCGCGCATTGTTTTCGTCACCCCAACCCTTTTTACAAGGGAAAACACGCGGACGGATCGTATCGATGCCTCGCAAGATGGCGTCGTAATAGTCCTGCATTACCGATGGGAATAAACGAATGAAATAATTTCTTTTTTATCAGCGAGGCTACGGAAACGCTACACGTGTGTACAATAAATTTTAATGGAGTTCTTTTTTTGGTAAACAAGGATATTTGCTCGTGAAAATATTATCACGCGTCTACTCGGAAAGATTCCACGTTTATGTCTGTTTACATAACAGTTTTTTATATGTCAATACGAATACAACGCCGATTAGGTTATTAAAACGTATTTTTCGTCTACCTGAGGGCGGAGAAATAGAGCTTTTATGGAAAAAAAGTCTGATAAAATTGGCCTAATCGGTCATGTAGTTCATTTGCCATCTGTTGAAGAGTTTGATGTCAAATAATGGCCGGAAACTTTTAAATCAATTTTAAAAGTCTCTTTTATATTGCGTTGAAGAAAATAGCAATAGTGTAGCGTCGATCAGGAATTTTTCTTTCCGCGCAGGAAAAGTGTTTTCAAGAGAAATTGTCTTCGAGTTTGCGAAATCGGTCACGTGCGTAATCCGCCATCTTGTTAAGAGCAATTTATCGTGAAATGGCGGCCGGACGCAGGAAAAGACTTTCAACGTAAAGTTTTTCGCTCGAGTTTGCGTAACCGGTCACGCGCCACGAGGATAACGTTCTCCTGTCATCTCGAACGTGTTTCTTTCCGCCCTTCGAAAGCGCGTATTTCGCTCGTTCGCGCATATATTCTTGCACTTACCAACGTGCACGCACTATTTTACTCGTCTATTCACTTTATCAGTTACGTCCGGGTGGGGTCAAACGATTATCGACCCTGCGTCAACGACTGGCACGAGCTCACGATCTCGTTCCAATTTATTCACATTATTGCAAAATTGTTCAATCGGAAAGAGACGACGGAGTATACGGAGACTATCGTCAAACAAAACTTCAAATGAATCGTGGCTCTTCACTAAAAAAATACTCAGATAAAAAAATACGGCTTTTCAATTTAAATTTTAAAAAATATATAAAATCTTAAATTATGATTGGAATTGGTTTCGAATAAAATTGCATTTTTAAATAATAGAAAATAAATAATTATTTAATTAATCGAAATGATGTATATGGAGTGTCTTAATTAGAAATAAAAGTAGATTTTTAATTGATTTAATCGGTCATTATATAATTGACAAAAAATAATCATTTAAAAAATGTATTACCTTACTTTGGAATAGAAGTTAATTTTTAATTGATTGAATATTGATTGTCATTGAATTAATAAAACGCGATTTTCGTACATATGAAAGTTGTCGATTGAGTTTCAATTTATTCATATTTTATTGCAAAATTGTTCAATTGGAGAGAGACGACGAAGTACACTTCGAATTGCCAAATAAAACTTCAAATTAATGATCGATCTTTTAACAAAGTACTTTTTAACGAAATACTCATTCACGAATGACTGGTTTTTTAATCAATTTTAAAAGAATGTCAAGCTAAAAATTGTCATTGGAATAAAAACTGTAAAGTCTTCAATTGTGATTCGGATGAAGTAGAATATTGAATTGTTTCAAAATTAATGATTATTCAACTAGTAAAAATTAAATTAAAAAAAATTGTGTCAATATTATTATATACTGTTTGGAAGATCAGAACATTTTTAAATCATTGAAAATAGTCGATCAATTAATAAATATAAAATACTTCTATTGTAATGCATATACGAACTCAACGATCACGCTCCAATTTATCCTCGTCAATCAGAAAGAGACGACGAAGTATACGAAGATTCGAGAAGCAAAACTTCACATTAATCATAGGTCTTAACAAAGAAATTATAAAATTATATCTTCAAGTGATTTCATTGCACATATTTGACCTCACGATCTCATTTCAATTTAGCTATAATATTGTGAAATTGTTCAATAATAAAGAAACGTCGAAGTATACGAAGTCTCGTCAAAACTTTAAACTCATCATTGTTCTGTACTTTTCCACGAACAATTATTTATTTTCCAGAAATAATATTTCCTACAAATAAGTGAAATGAAAATCCAATTATTATAAAATTGTTCAATAGGCAATAAACGATAAAGTATACGAAGACTCGTGAAATTTTTTTAAATTTTTGATGGTTTTTAACGAAGTAATTTTCTACGAATAATAGCTTTAAAAAATTATCTTAATAATTGCCTTAAATTGAAATTGAAATAAAGGTAAACTTTCAATTGATTGAAAATCGATGATCATTTAATTAATAAAACACTTCGATTGTAGTACACATACATTACATAAATTAGAGTACAAATGTGATGTGATATTGGGATGAGTGTATTTTTGTATTTTCAACTTAAATCGCTTCGAATTTTCGTGATGATGATGTATACAAGGGCTCTTCGCAATGTATTTTTTTCTCATTCTCGTTTCACATATGTACATTTTTTTTCTCTCTCGAACAATTCATTCTCTCTTTCTCTCTCTCTCTCTTCTCCCCTCAACGACCGATGTACTAATTTGATTCTTCATTTTTAAATTCATTATGAAATCAACAATTCTCAACGAGCTTCCACTTTCGAATCGATTTGCCCGATCTTCAGTAAAAAATTATATAAATTTGTCATCGTCTCGAATCGCAACAATCGATCAATTAAATTAATCAATATTACATTAATCAGTATTTCGCAAACATTCACAATTTTCAGAATTTAATGAAATTTTTTTCATGAATAAAAATTAATCTCGACCGGGCAAATTTTTCAACGTATTAACCATATATTTATGTATATAAAAAAAAGAGAAATTTGTAATTGTAATTGCGTGTGTATATATTTTCATGACGCCCCCCGATATGATAATTAATATCTTAAATGCCATCGTTGCAGTAGCTTAATCGTAAGAATGATGTATTTTATCTAGTTTGTATCTTAGAATCTAAAAGAGAGTGGGGATTTGTGGAAAAGGATTTATAGGGCGGGGGAAAAGGGGCGGTTAGAAGGGGCGAAAAAAAATCAGGGGCAAGGAGGCAGGACTTTTAACCATTAAAGACGTTAGTCAAGCGTGAAAACTTTAAATACCGCCAGTCTTGATGCGGATTACAAGTTACTCGAATATTTCCATCACGAACGATTCGAGTCTTCGTCTTACATTTTTTTTTCATTTTTTTTCTCTCTATCTTTTCTCGCACGTGAAAAAAAATCGATGCTTTTTCTGTCCCGTTTCTCGTTCACTTTTTTTCGATTAAAAAATTCTTTCTCGAGAAAACGAGCGAAAATCGACACTGCAAAAAAAAATTCGATTTTCTTTCCGATATTTATTTAATCTGGTACGAATCGTCCTAGATTAACAAAATATCAATTCGTCGTTTTTTTGAGAAATAATAATAATAAAATAATAATATAATAATAATAATATTAATAATAACTAAAAAATGACGATCGTTCGCTGGCGAGTTCTTTTTCTTGCAACCCTATCAAAAGTAGCTGGTCCTTTTTATCGTAGAAACGTACGGAATTAAAAAAAAAGAATTGGGGCAGACGAGAATGTCGACGGATCGCAAATTCGATTTTTTTTCGATTTTTCTTCCGAGAAAAAAATCTTGTCTCCATCAAATCAGTCCTTCAGTTGCTCCGAATTTTGTTTCTTCATTCTCATTCTCTTTTTTTTTCTTTTTTTTACGTTTTTCATCGCGTACAATTTTTCTTCTGGATTTTTGTTTAATTATCTTAAGCCATCATCTTGCGAGGCGTTAACCACTTTTTCATGTAGTAACTGAATATGGTGGATACGTAGATCAGGACGAGAAGGGCGCACGTCACTCCTAGAGCCAGGACCGAAGACTTTGTTGGACAGGGCTCGATGATGGTCACTGTTTTGTCTAAAAAAGTTGAATAAAAAATATTAGAGAAATGTATTTCAATATTTCTTTGTTCTTATTTGTTAATACGTTGTGCTCAAATTATTAGATTAATTACGACTTGTTAAAAAGGACAATATTATTTTAAATTGATTTAGATAGCATTATGGCAAATTTTATTTTCGTCAAAATATTTTGATTCAAATTTTTATAATTTCAACAATCCTGCGAGTCGAAATTTACTCGTCGTTGCTCTCGTTATCGTCGTTACTGCTATTTTATATAAATTTCGTCAGTCGAGTTTGAAACTTCAATTCTTATCTCAAAAGGTTGTCACACAGCCCATTGTTCTGTATTCAATAAATTCAATTACTTCGTAATCGACTACTTTTATCGCAACTGTAATTATTTTTCATCTCTCGATCTTTATATCACTTTCAATTTTTTTTAAACCTTTAAATTTAACTCAAAACATCTACGAAGCACGATTTTTTCAAAAACCAAATGAAGAAGTATTTTTTTGAATTTTTGTAGCTAAAAATTAAAAATTCTTGTTTTTACGATTTTCAAGAATTTAAAAAAAGTTGAGATGAAAATATAAAATTGCGTTGGTTAAATTTACCAGCTTCGTTGAAATCTATGCTGGCATCACTCTTGAGGAATTCCGATTGTTTTTCGTCACCGAAATCGAGCACGAGAATTTCCTGCGACAGGGTCATGTCCTCGGACTTTTCTTCGGTCTCGTTGGCGATGCTTCTTCGACGCCTCTTGCCCCACGATTCAACGGATTCGCGTCCCCATTCGCAAACAGCCTGAAAATTGAATCAAACCAAATGAACATTTTATAATAATGAAATTTACTTTTTATATTATTGAAATATTTTGATTTAATTTTAAATCTGATTTGTAACAGTAATTTGTTATTAATTAATACGTAATCATTAAAATTATTTACCGGCTCGCAAGGACCCAGACAATATTTGACGTTGCACTGGAATATGACACCGTAAGATTCGGTGAACCTGAACGCTTCATAAACGGACTGGAGTGCGTTACCATCAGGAGTGAAACTTGGGAAAATCGATGGATCGACAGGACAACTGCAAATGTCGAAATACATTCTTTTTAGAATTCTGTCTTTTTTTTAAAATCGCAACCATTAATGTAAAGAATTCTCAGCTTTTTAAATGTATTCGTAAAAAATCCATTTTTTACTCACCCTTCGTCGTCGATTATCTGGAAAGTGCTCTTCGAGTCCTTTGCCATTGCTACACAGCTGCGAGCGAAAATTCCGTAAGGAGCTGCAAAAAATTATCCATAAAAAATTGAATAAAATCAATTGAAGAGATTAAAAATAATACTTTAAAAACTAATATTTATTTATAAATTTAATTTAAAAATGATTCAGGTCAAATTTTGTGATGATAATTTCTAGATAACTTTTTATTCTTGATTAAATATTAATCATAAAAATGTTTATAATAAATATCATTTTATTCAAAAAATTCTTCAAAAAATCCAATTATAAATTATAAATCATATTATAAATGAACTCAAAAAAGTTGATTCATAACATGATATTTTTTATATAAAAATCGTCAACTCACTGTCTTCCGGAATTTCGATTCTGAACGTGAGCTTGTCGCCGATTCTCACAGTCTCGACTTCTCGGGCGCGATTATCGAGAATACGAATTCTTGGCGGCGGAGCTTCCGGTGCGCTCGTAATGCTAATCATATCAGGATCTCTGATCGGCATCATACCGAACGTTATATTTTTCGATGACATGTCGTAAGTACATTTGACTTTATAAATTTTATCGGCTTTCGTCATTACGACCGAATGGTGCTGTAGGACGACGGTGTTCGAGTAAACCCCAGTCTGAAAACCGTCACGCTGCAGATTGAACAGAGTACTTTCAGGGAACATAATGATATTTGTGATTTTAAATTGAACAAAAATTTCAAATTTTTCCGAAAATTTTATAAAAGAATATTACAATTTTTTTAGCATTAATTTAATTCTAATTAAATTTTATCTAAGTTTGATTTTAAACAAAAAATGAATTTATTCATTAATTATTTCCTTTGGACAATTTTTTAGAGGCGAATAATTGTCAAAATTGATTATTTTCAATTTTTAAAAACAAAACTTACGACGCTCTGAGTGTTGCAATCTTGGCCAGTCATCGTAAGATCAAGCCTGAAGAGATCGCTGTTGACGACGTCGATGTTGCAAGTCTCCGAACGACCAAGAGCGTAGATACGGCCATTGAACGCCTGATTCGTTTTCACCTGTACTGCGATTCGCGTGTCTTTGCAATCAACGGTAACTATGAAACAAAAAAATACAAAATACTATTTCTCACGACTGCACTTATTATGAAACATCTAAATTGAAAAATTTGAAATTTTTACCTAAGAAGTTAAGAAACATAAAAAAAAATAACAAAAAACTAAAATTCACCTTCGTAGCAGGTTCCATGGTTGTCACAGTTGATATTTTCTCTCGTTGAGCCATTGATCTTTGGATCAAATGGTGGTTCGATAGGGAGATTTGGACTGGACTCTAAAAATGAAAAAAAAAATCAATTTTTTATGAATTTTACGAATAATTATGTAAATTATCAATAATTTTTTAAGAAATAAAATAATCCAAAATACGTCCAACATTAAAATCATTTTTGAACATTTAAAAACTTATATCAATTTTAATCATGAAGGCCGGATTTTAAAGTTTAAATTTCGAACTTGAAAATTTTTTTTTTAAATCTTACTCTCGCAATAATTTTCGAAGTAAGTTCCAACTCGTTCTCCATTGTCGATGAGAGGTCTCTCAGCGTTGAGATAACTGGAGGGACCATCGGGCAGAGTCCAGTGATCGAGATGGAAGAGAAGACAATTGTGAGCCGTGCCGATGGGTGGACCACGATAGAGGAAAGATCTGCAGAGGATATCGGTCTCAAGCTCGCAAGCGACTTTGCACGCAGCCTCGGTCTGGACCTGGAGCTCTTTGTCAGGATAATAGTGAAGACCGGCGTATTGGGCGATTTTTTCATCAGCGACTCCGATTCTCGGATTCACGAAAGTTTTTTGTGACTTGCAAGCCTCTTTGCCTGAAAATAATTTTAATTTATTTTTACATTCAATTATTTTATCGAATTTTATATTATTGAATTATTATTGACGTTTCAGTAATTTCTGAATTATTTACATACTTGATATTTTATGTATTCGAATTTCATTTATTTACTTTTATTTAATAATTTGAGATTTTTATTGATTTATTTTTATTTTCTTTGAAAATTTCTTTTGTGAATAATTTGAAAAATATTTTTGTTAATTAAAATTTGTTTACCTCTTAGACAAAGATTTTCAAAATAGTCGACACCCTGCGCATCGACCAGCTGAACATATTGATCGGTAGTACGGCGATCAGAATCGCAGAGATGGCACTGCATAAGATCGTAATTGTATCTGACCGAGCGACAAGTGAATCGATGCTCGTTCAAGCAAGCGGCGAGACAGGCCTCTTTCGACGACGTGTAAACGAGAGCGTTCTCCAAGCCTCGTATCATCTTGTTTGGCATTCTTTCGAACGTCCATGGACGCAAACAAACATTTTCTGAAATAAAACAAGCAAAAAAAATCGATAAAAAATAATCCTAAAAAAAATCAAAATTCACAATTTATAAATAAACAACTGTAAAAAATTATATAACGCTCTCAATAATTATGCGAGCGAATTTGTTTTTTCTATTTTTATAAAAACAAAAGTGACGATTTTTCGTCACTATTTTTCGATCCGCGAGTCATCGGGATCGCGCGATTTTTTTTCGTCCACGTGACGAATCCGCGAGAAGATCGAGTGACCGATTGGTCATCCTCGCGTCTTTTTTCTCGTCTTCCCGGTCTTTTTTCGAAACATTTGGCAAGAATCCACGACGAGAATTGATCGTGGCGTTTCGTCGCTCCACCTGCGCGCTCCATTTTCTTTCCTTTTTCCTTCCTCGTACCGTCGAGTCTTCACGGAATTACGAGAGAAAGCGAGAAGGAAAAAGAAAAAGATATATTTTCGACCGGCGCTTAGTCGCATTTTGTCATATTTCGCATTCGCATTCTCCGTCGTAATCTCATTCGTCATTCTCCAAAGAAAATAAAACTCCTCGATCACGAGACCCGAGCGAGAAATTCTCTTCGAACGCGTTTTACAGAAATATGAAATTCTTTCGCAACGAAGACAGAAAAACGTGAAGAACGAGAAAATAAATTGAAGAGAAAAAGAAATTGGAAAAAAATACAATAGACGGAAAACTTGACCAGGGGCCAATTTTCGAAGATTTCAAACTCCTCGAGAGCCTTCTCATATCTCGCAAAATTTTTGTATGCACATAATATCCGCAAACTCAAGAAGTTTGCATTCTCGTCGAAAGAAAATATCCTGGACACTTTAGTCCTGGAAAATTGAACAGATATAATCCCTTTTTTACGAAGATTCAGATTTTTGTGTGCTCGTGGTGCAGATCACGAACAAAAGAACAGATGAGAGTAAAAATAGAGAGGAAAGAATATAAAGATAGAAATAGAAGAAGAAAAAAAGAGAAAAATCTATCCCGAGAAATGGAGAAGAGGATCGCACCAGTAAACCCTGTCAAAACCAATATTAAGGCTTTCCTTTGAGTCCTCTCGACCTTTTCGACACCTCCGAGTCCACATCCTTTTTCTCTCTTTCCCTTTTTACAACCCTCCAGATTGCTTTACACGCAAAATATATCTGTACACGATATTTAGCGTCCTCTTCTCCTCTCTATCTCTTTTTTTTTCTTCGAGTTTGTCGATTCCATGTGCTCAGCACACGAAAGCGTTTTCTCGTCCCCAGCCAGTACCTGTTTACCCTCGATCGTACCGTATTTAACGCCTCCGCATTATATTTTGTCTCATCCTCTTCGGAAAATCGCTTTTCCTCCGATCTTCCCTCTCTCTCTCTCGTTTTGACACTTCGGAAAATATATTTCGTACCAGCTAAGACAGAGAGATCCTCGAGAGAGATAGATCCGTCCCATTGTTCACGAGGCGTCGGTACCGCACGAATTTTCACGCTGAGCCAAAAGTTTTATGAGGCCTTTTCCTTCATTGTGGAATTATTATCTCTCCTACGAGCTAAAGACACCAGCAGCACTCTCAAATTCTTATCCCTGCGGGGCGTTTATTTCACCGGGACCTTTCATTTCAGCTCCGTTTCGCACTTTACCGTGTTTCGCCTTTCAATCTACCTCCGGGCTCATTCATAAAACAACGAAGAATTATCTACGAGCCTAATTTTTACAGTTTTATTGCCGATATCTCGATTCATCGGATATTAAATACCGCACGCTATTGTGTCGCCTTTTATTTCTCAAAATAATTCGGTAGATTACTGAAGATGCTCGAAAATAAAGAAAAGACGAAAAAATCATAAAAAAATGTAAATGAAGGATTATTTTGTCCACTTTCCCCCCTTCAAGATTTTTTTTTGTTTCGAGAAAATTTTTGTTTTCCCGGAATTCTTGTTTTTCCTTGTTTATGTGATTAATATTTGCTCAAGGTATGAAGGGCGTAACTACCAAAAAAGGTTGCGTGTATCGTGGAAACGTGACTCGCGTCGTTTTCACGGAATCGCAAGGGGGAGGTCGGTACCTGCAGCTGTTGGGTGCCCTAAAATCGGTTATTACCGGCCCGGCCCTTTCTCGCTTTCTCCCACACCTACCGTTTATCCGCTTCCAACCGAGATTCGCATCGATATACCCGCGCCGAATCCGACGTCGTTTGTTCTTCAAACTCGCGCGCCAGGTATCCCATCATTGTGTGCTCAGCCCTTACCCTATACCAAATCTTTCGAGAAACTGAGAGATTTTTATTTCCCTGGTGCAGGTGAGAAAGTCTTGGAGTTATATTTATTTTTTTTCCATCGCTCAACCATCCTCGATCTCGCTTCTATTTTTCTTATTTTTATTTTTCTAATGCCAAACCAACAATAATCTGAAAATTTGGCACCAATTTTTCACTTTATATAATATATTTGTTTAAAAAAAGATTATAAATTAAAAAAGTATTTTTAGTGCGTTTAGGATCGAAATGTAAAATTTTTTATCGTGCGATAAAAAATTTCCCTGTTTTACCGACCGGACACTTCTGTAGATGTAAAGTCGATTTCTACTTTATCGGCTGAGCTTTCTTACCCGATCGAATCTGTAGTTTCGTCATGTAGTAAGTGTTCGCTGCTCTCTGCGGCTGGACATTGGGATTGTTCGATGTTGTCTCGTTCTGTAGCTGGCACAGCGTGTCCTGCATCGGCGCTAGAGGATTTGGCACGAAGGAGAAAACCGCCGCCTGGCACTGAGGCTCATCCCGGCACCATTCTTGACAGTGGTACAGAGAAAGATTTCTCACGCTGTAGTAAGTGGTGCCACGGTAATCGAAATCCGTGAGCTTCTCGAAAGCCATCCTCGCTGTTGGCAAAATCAAAATCTCCATTATCGACTGAACAAGACAAAACTACTTTATCGGCTAAGTAAAAACTGTTTTATCTCTCGAGCCTCAACTGTTTTATCCCGCGAGCAAACTGTTTTACCATCTGACCAATTTTGATCGATCGAGTAATTTGAAAAAACATAAAACATAATCTTCAGATTTTTTTTTCATCTTCAATTCTTATTGTCCAATAAACTTACAAAGACCCTGAATTCCGGTTGCGAGTGCGAGAACAACGACAAACCCCGTGGCGACGCAGCGAATCGCGTACGAGCCCATCTGCAATAAGAAAAAATAAAAAAATTAATGATGGTAAATTCAAGCTTATCGCACTTCTGCAATAAAAAATAATAACGCAAACCAGAAGCGTGGTATCGTATAAGATTTTCTCGCGCCCTTGCTCGCTCGCGGTTTTTTCTATATAAATCGTGAGCTGGGTCTTGAATTACACGGAATCAAGGGATATAAAAATTCCCCCTGAGAATATCTTACGCGCTTCCCGTGCACAGTTTTAGTGAATTGTACGCGGAATCACCGTCAGCAACTTCGGAAATGATTCGCGAACGTTACGAGCCAACGAGATCGAGTCTCACTCGGTATATTTTCTCAGGATACTGAAATACCGAATAGCCGGAATCTTTCGCATGCGTGCATGGCCAACTTTTCCATTTTTTACGCCATTACGCCGCGATTTATTCTTCGCGCTAATCCGGATATACCGCTATAAAAAAAATTACTTTTTTTTCTTACTATAAAATCCGTTACGGAAAAAAATAAAAATATTCTCAATGAAATTAAATTGTCTGGATGTTTTAAGTTAAATTTAATTTTAAAAAAAAGTTTAATTTAAATATTTTATTTTTTCAAGTTGATTTTTTTTAAATTTCATACGCGTTCTTCACCGTGAAATATTTATCTAAAATAGACTCTCACGTCCATCGTTCCGGTCTTTACTTCCGGTCTTCGTGCTCGGAAGATCGGATCTCGCGTCTGTCCGATCGCCCGTGATAAATCGCGGTTACGAGACCAAGAGAGAAAAATCAAAGCAAAAATATTTCAGATGCAACTTTTCTCTTTCAAAATATGTGCATATTCGACGAAGAGTTTTATCCTCTAGGATATAAATCTTATATACACTTTTAATATACGCGGGTTCGCGAGTGTTTTAACCAGCCCGAAACTCAACGAACCGGAGCAACGCTTCCACCCTTCTGAGAACGAGAAATGAAGCTAGAAATGTTGAACGAGTTGTCGATGCACAGAATCTTTCTCAAAATTTATTCCATCTGTTAAATATTTAAAAAAAAATGACTAAAGAATATCTACAATTACAATTTAAATTCTGAAATTGTTTTCTTCTCTCAATAATTGTAGGCTTGGATTTTAAATAAATGATAATCAGTCCATCCATAAAAAAATTAGGAGCAGAAATTTAAATACTAAATTATTAAATATGAGAATTTGTATGTTTCTTTTTTTTTGTAAAAGTTTGTGCAATTTACAAGTAGAAACAGGGATAAGAATGAGCAAAATAATTTAAATACAAAATTATAAAAATTTCGAATTTTTTTACATTTTTTTTTTGTTGTAATAGTCTGTACGTTTCACAAGAATTTCCTCTCGCGGTCGAGGTCGTTCAGCCACGTTTACAATGATACTCTCATTAGAGTTATATCTATGTATCTGAAGACAAATTCTGTCTATGGCGCGATGCGAGTTTCGTCCGCAAAAGAAATATTGAGGAAGCGGAGGTTACGCGCGCGCGAGAAAAGCAATTCTCGGGGCGGGAAATAATTCTCCTACCGTATATATACGCACACTCGAAACCATTAAACCGACTGCAAGAAAACTATCCGTTTTCTTCGTTTCTCCTTTTTTCCTCGCTTCCTATTTTTCTTCCCTTTTTTTCCTTTTTTCTTCCTCGATCGAGCCACGTAATGACAGAGGGCACTGCCATTTTCTTCTTCCCTCTCAAATTACGTTATATAACGAATAAAACAAATTGTTATTTTTGTTATTTTTATTGCGGATGCGAACACCGGGAAATTTTTTACAGCGCCCTGGTCATTTTTTTTTATTTTAATTTTTTATTGCGATCTCATTCATTCTCTCGTTTTAATCGCGATCTAAATTGCGAGTTACTCTCGTTTCTCACTTTTTTTTTCGTTTTTTTTTATTTTTACAACTTTCCTCCTCATCGCGGTGGAATTGATGCGCGTCGTCCGGACGATTTCCTGGTTCATCGTCCGCGAACGCTTCGGTCCGAGATCGCGACATTGAGGAGTAAAAAATAAAAGGGAAACGCGTCTCGGGCGTGTGCGACGAGCAGCTCCAGGGGAGTTGACTTCCTTTGCATAATTAGCTCAGGGAACGTGCACTTTTCGCACAGGGACGTCCGTCCGATGAACACGTGATGCGTGCCGCGCATTTTTCTCCACTTCCCTTTTTCTCGTTACATTAGCACAAAAGAGAGAGAGAGAGAGAAAAGCTCAAACGTCAACAGAGACACAAGTTCAGAGACAGAGACACAGAATGAAGGGAAAAGATAAAAATTCTCTCTCCCTTTCGACGAGGAATTCCTTCCACTTTTTTTTTGCATCCAGCGCTCCCATATGAGAGAAAACTTCACATGGACGCCGGAAAGAAGACGATAAGCGATCGTGGGCGCAAATCGACTTCCCTTTTGGTATTTACTCGGGAAGGGAACGAGTCCCTTCCTCGTTCTTTTTTTCTCCATCATCCTCGTCTTCCCGTTGTCCGATACACGAGCAGGAAGAAGAAGTCTGACGCCCTGGGAGTTCCTACTGAGGTCATCTTCTTGTAGCTTTGACCCTGAGTGAACTTTGAAGATTTAAAAGGCAACGCCTCTGAACAGCGTTAGACGATATTTTTTATTCTTATAGAGAACTTTTATTAAATAACGTAGAAGTTTTATAAATTGAAGATTTTTTGTTTTCGGATTGATTAATGAATTTTGAAAAAAATGGATGATTGTGATAATCGTCGCTTAAAGGGACTATGAAGATTTAAAAGGGGACTGAGCTCTGATTAAACAATTTTTTTTCATTTTCATTCATAATATTAGTGAATAATTTAAAAAACTGACAAATTGCTATAACAATTTTTTTTTAAGTTGATGATTAACAAATTCTGGAAGAAATGACTGTGACCACTGATCGTCCCTGATGACTTTGAAGATTTAAAAGGAAACAAAGTCATCCTTAAACGATTTCTTTTTTAACTTGCATTATTAACATGAGTAAATAATGTAGAAATTTAACAAATTACTATAACAATCTTTTTCCTGAAACGATTAATTTTATCTAATAAATTCTAAAAAAAATGGCCACGACGACCGGTTTCGTCCTTGAATTTCCCATTTTCTTACTCCGAGATTAGAAACTCTCGTTTCACGATGTTCTGTCATATTATTTTATACAATAATGGCAGTAATAATAATAAAATGAAAGTGTAGAAAAAAAGAGACTTATGATCATATTATCTCTCTTATCAGAGTGGCGACTTCCGGTCTTCGCGTGAGATCTTTTCGTTTTCTCGTTTAATTTTTATACCTCGGGCGTTTTATCCCTGCATTCATCAGAGCTATATGTGTTTCTTTAACTCGTTTTGAGGAGAGGAAAAATCTAACCGTGCGTGCGCAGTTGAGAGGAAGATTGAAGATTAAGGGGGTGCACGGAAAAATTAAAGAAGAAAAAAGTGTGAAATATCAGCGAGAGATGCAAATGGCTTCTTTTTATTCTGACGAGAAATTTTCTACGGAATAAAAGGATAAGACGATCTCGCCATGATTGCATTCAATACGGTGCAGAAATGCAATTTTGCTCTCTTTCATCATCTCCGTATATTCTTTCACTTTTTACTATATTTTTACTTTTTTTTTTATTCTCTTCCACAAACCAGTTTCGATTTTTCAAATTTTTCACGCGTTCATGAGCCATTTTATACGAGCAATAACCGCGCCTGTGCACGCTCTCGTATCTCGCGTAATAATCTCGCACGCAATGTAACACACAGAGAGTTCATTGCCACGTTCACACTTCTTAGGAAGATGTTACCGATTAGAATTTATTTATAGGATCTCGGAAGGGAACGAAGATCCGAAATGGATCGATGAGTTTCTGGTGCAAATCTCATTTTTAAATCGAGCCCATTAACGTATGATAGAGATTTACTATAAACATTTCTTATGGTGATTTTTATACATTAATTTATATACCAATACTTATGGTAATTTTTGTGCATCACAATTTTTTTTATTTCAACTAAAATAATTTAAAAAATATTTGATTGTTATATAAATACGATCAGGAAGAGAATTAAGATTCGAAATGGATCAACTTTCAAATGCTAAAAATCCAGTTTTTATCAATTAATTTATAAATGTTAAATATTTATTTAAAGTTGAAGAATTTTATGGTAATTTTTATATATATCAACTTTCATGTTAATTTTGGTATAAATTTAGTATAAATGTAGGATAAATTTTGAATTTTATAATTTTGATCAACAATAAATGGATAATGGCAAAAATGAGGAGAAACAAGAATCTGTTTGTTCATGATCGATGGCTACTTATTATAGCCAATTCACGGAAATAAATGTTTACTTTGTTCTCTTCCGAGCTCGTTCCACATCTCGTTGGAGTTCGTGACCGGGCTAATGGGGTTATGTTGGTCATAGAGAGGCAAAAATGGCAAAGGGTTGAGGATCCCGGCGCAATCAATAATTCTTCGCGGAATCATCGATAACGTCGCTTGCATTCTGGACAGCGAGAGGATCGGATTATTCGCGTTGGACTCCACAGAAGGAGCACGTCCTCGAGGACAATCGTGACTGAGCTCGATTCATCTGACAAGGGAAAATGGCGAACGTTATGCGAAGTTCGCTATACGAATCCGGGGATATCGATCCTGTTCCGAAGAAAATGAATATAAATAAAAATGAAACGAGGGAAGAGGCACGTTATTACATCGGTCAACTTCGAATGCCAGATACGGCAATGCCGAGAGACACTTTTTCTATTTTGTCTTCCCATTTATATAAAGCCTGAACGACCTGTTTCTCTCGCTAGCAGACTTTTCCTGCTCACGAGCACATAATACCGCAAATGTGTTCACACTATCGATGTGTGAGTGATTTAGCACTGATGCATAAGGTGTGCACACAGCAAAAAGTCGTTTGTTCTGAAATTATGCAGGTGACTCGTCATTCTCATTTTTATTCTAAATTTACAAGAAATCTGCGATCGAGTATGGTTTTGAACGTGATTTGAAGAGAAAATAATTTTTTAAGCTTTTCAATGTTTTGTTATTTTTATATTGAATTATTAATGTTCTGGAAAATCGAACTGGGTCTTAGGGTCGAATATTGAGTATATTTACAGTATAAGTGATATCGAACTGATACACAAGGAGCTCATGAATCGAAATTTTTTTTTTTTAATTGTGCAATTGACTCATTTTTTAATCATTTTTTAAAATATTTTCTTAAATTTTTAGAAAATGGAATTGGATTGCCTATAGGTAGGGTCAAATATCGATTCTATTATTCAATCATCTTACTAATTCAAGTATATACGAGTTCATTAGAAATGCAATTAAAAAATTTGATGTCGAAAATCAACAGAGATCCAAGAAAAGTTAAAAATATCTTTTTGGGGTCCCTGACATCTTAATTTAATGTCAAAACTGAATGAGACACCCCATGGATTTATTTATAAATAAGCTGCGTATAGCCGGAGGTATACACAAGTGAGGATTGTACAACGAGAGAAGTACCATTACGAGAATAACTCCGTGACTCGTCGCCGAGCCTCTTACACTCCGGTTACGCAGGAATTCGTTCGAGGAAGAGAAACGGCAATGAAAGAAAACGGCGGCAGCAGGAGAGCGAATAAACGACCGTTCGAACGCTCTTCTCGGTGGTGGATTTTCTCCCGTAACTACGAAGATGACATTGAAAATTCTCTGGAGAAAAATAGTCAAAGAGAGAAATAAGAAAGGGACAGATGGATATATTTATATAGATAAAGAGAGACGAATAAAAAGAGCTGGAGATTGAAAGAAAAGAGGAAGAGACTCCGTTTAAATCGAATGAAGAAAAAAAAACGTTCGTAAAATCACAAAGTCTCGACGATTCTCCGAGAGCTTCCTCCGGAGTAACGGAACAACTTTGCACAATGCTAGAGAACGTTCAAAGGATCGAGAAAATCTCCGTGGAGTATCCTGTATTATACAATCGATCGAAGGATCATCCTGAGAAATTCGTATTCCATCGTCAGAATTCTCTTTTCCCTTCTTCCATTTTTCGCGCAGGATCGGCTTCGTCGATTTCGCATTGTTTAGAAAACGCTCTCAAGAGCTTCGAATCTTTTCTGATTCTTTTTTTTTTTGCATCTCATAATATTGAAATGAGGGTGCGGTGAGCCGCGTGAGTCGAGCTGTGATAAGAGTTGATGAGCGAGACGAATGAATAAATTCATAATACTGCGTAGGTGCTTGACCATCCGTCGAAAATTGCGAGGAGTGATCCTGGGAACAGCACGAGAATTGCATCATTTTCCTCACAGATGCATCTATATGAAATTTAATATATATAAATAACTTTATATACACCGTGAAATCTTTACATGTATACGATTCTCACATCCTTCGCCAATTCAGATTCGCCAGCCATGGAAATTCGTCCGCGTTGGTGGAACAGAAATGATTATCCGCAATACGGCACGGAACGCTGAGCTCTTGGGGATGATACGCGCCGTGAACAAAAATCTGAAGCTCGCCGTATAGATCATTGCGTTAGATGCGCCAGGAAATAACGAGGAGCTTTTTTCCCGGCGTCTGGGAGCATTATTTCGAAGAAACGACTGTGATTGGTCGATTTTTTGCGCACGCGCAGCGGAGGGGGAAGCCGCGAGCCAATGACGGCGCTCCGAGTCTCAAGGTCAGCTGCGCGCGGGGCTCTGCGCAGCGAAAGGTCACGCCCCTTTCGTTCAAATCTGCACTTTTCGACGTAATTATTCATCGCTGAGGTCCGTAGACGATTTATAATATTCGTACGCTAGAAACGGATACGCAACGAGAGATTTTCGAATTGACATCAGGATATTAATGGCCTGCACGGACGATAAATCATACCGATTATTATCCTCGGTCTCGCGCGCGCGCGTGACCATGCTCGTTTTTGATAAAGAAGACAAATAAGAGGAGAAATATGAGAAATAATATCCCAGGAAGTCTAGAAAATGAGGAAAAAATGAAGTATTCTTTTTCTAAGTGAAAAAAATGAGAAAAATGCTCGTACAGCAATCGATCGTCTCTCGTCCTAAAGAGAGAAAATCGATACCCATAAATCGTCGAAGTAATTAATGAGAATACTGGTCCGCTCGTTGAGAATAACGACGTGGAAAAGCTCCCAGGCAAAAGTGCACAAGACCAGATGCAAAGGTGTGCAACGAGGAGAAATTCTGGACCCTCGGACGAGGCCAAAGAGGGCGTCGGTATTAGCGAACTATGGTAGAGATGTTCACGACGAAGGGATCCAAAAGGAAGAAGTGAGAAATATGATAATAGCGGTGCACATCGAGCTCAACCGAGAATCTTCTTCGGTGGGACTCCGGAGGCGAATAAGGTACGGAGTTTTCTATGGTGCAACGACCGCTCAGGGGCCAATGGCGAGCCCTTGACTCCGCGTGAAATGAAATCTCCTGGGACGGAATAAATCACGTATGAAAAATATTTAAATAAATTTTTAACAACAATTTTACCCATTATGTAATTAATTTTCTATACAAAAACTTGAATAAAACTAATAATTGTAAATTTGGCTAAAAAACAATTTCAATGTCGCAAAGAAAATTTATTAAATTATTTGTTTACTTTTAAAAAATCGTTTCAAGACCTCAAATCCCATTGAAATCTTTTACGCAAGATTTCCCGCGTCCTTATCTTCCCGTGAGCCGAAGAATGAAAAAAATGACCAGAAAAAGTCCGAGTGAAAGATGGGAGGAGAGAAAAGAGAGAAAAAATGATAAGTAAGCGTCCTGTGTCACAGGGTCGCAGGAAACACGGAGCATTTTGTCGTACAGTGTGGTTTCTTGCGCGGAATAAACTCCTCACCGTTTTATTCGCGATGCACCCTGAGAAATCCTCACCGAGAAGGGAGGAAGAGGAAAAAGAGAGACGAGGGTCCTTTCCTCGTGTTCGAAAGTTTTTTCCTCGTTTCTTCGTCCTTTTGCCTCCGCTTATAAGCGGATCTATCCTGGCCTCTTCTCTCTCTTTTTCTCTCTCGCTATTCTCGCTTGTACTTGCTACTATTCCACCGTGCACAAAGCGCACTCCCGGTTCTTCTGCTCCTCTTGCCAGATCCTGCCAGATGCAAATGCTCCTTGCAGGAAATCGTCCAATTTACATATTTTTATAATAATAACAATAAACTCGAACCTGCGCAGTCTTCTTGCGGAATAGAAAAAAGTTGTAGAATCATTTACGTAATTATCGTAAAAATTCATCTCACTTTTTTAGTAAATCCGAAGTAATTCTTTAATTGGTCGACTTTTTGTTAATCGTTAGATATTACATTGAATACAGTAAAAGTAGCCTTGAAATCTTTTTATATTTGGTTTAAAAAATTTTAGTATTGTGTAAAATAAAAAATAAAAATAAAGTGTAAATTTTTTTCAGGTTCTGTTTTTTAAGTTTTTTTTACAATATTTTAGCTTTAATCATGAGAGATGAAGAAAACATCCTTTCAGTAAATATAGTATATTGGAAAAATAAGGAACAAAATATAATTTTAACAAAATAAAATAAGATTCAATTTTTTTATTTCATTTCAAAAATTTTAGCTCCAATCATGTGAAATAAAAAAAGGTCCTTGGAGAGGATAAACGATACAAAAAAAAAGATCAAGGAGGAAGACAGGAGGGAATGAAAGAGCCAAGTCCAAGGGCACGATGCACGTAGACGACGAGATTCGTGACAAGGACGGGATCCTGGAGGACGAGAAGGGAGAACAGGAAGATGAGGAAGAGGATAAAAGGAGTTTTCTCCAGTATTGCCGGCCCCTCTACATACGTATTTACATTCGCTTTGAGCGCAACGAGAGAATTCTGTGCATGTACTCCCCATCGTCGAGGACTCGCGAGCGATCCTCTCTTCCCTTCGTCCTTTTCTCGGTATCGCTGCTAAACTAAATTACACGTTTCGCTACGGGAGCCACTTTTCTCTTATTCCTCTTCAACTTCTTCTCCCTTTTCCTCTTTTCCTATCTCTCCCTTTGTTTATTTCTTTTTTCTACATTTTTTTTTCTTCACCATTTTTTCTTCTATTTTTCTCTCCGTATTTTCTTTCTCGTACGACTCGTCGCTCCTAGGACACGACGAGATCCGAGGAACTTCCTTTCCTGGCTGGAAAAAAAGAATCGCCAGTACGAATCAGAAACCGAAAAACTTGGAATCGAGAAGAGAACAAAAAGAATTTCGAATTCTTTGAAACTCTTCGATCTTCCTCGAATCCTCGAGAAATGTCCAACGATTTTTCATGCACCCTTCGATTTCCTATAAAATAAATTCAATATCGATTCTCGAAAAAGTCCTCGAGGAATCGTGTTCCCTCTCAATAATTCTCCGCGAATAATCCTTAGAAAATAGAGCTTGAGAAATACATAATCCGAAATTGCAGCCTTTGGGTATCGAGGATTTTCGTTCGAGAAAAAAAAAATCCCCAGCGATCGTCACAAATGACGAGCTTCGGAAAAAAATAAACGAAATTGCAGGGAACTGAGAAATTTTTTCTCGACGTTGCAGAAAAAATAATTTTAAACGAAATATAATTGTTAGTTAAAACTCTAAAATGAGAAAACCCTCGAGAGTTGATTTTTTTTTCTTTTTGCTCTCGGAGTTGCTTTCGCGCTTAGAGCGTTTCCTCGAGCGACTCGGTACCATTTCAAGGCCATTTTCGAAGCCGCACGGACATCGGATGTGAATAATGGGCGAGATGAGGTAAGTGCCCGAGAGCGGACTTTCGCATAGACGCCGGGCTCTTTCTCCTTCGCTCGCATGTCGCAAAACAACGCACGCACGCTCGCGTACTCGTGCATGTAAACCGGAGCGAAAAATCGAGAAGGGAAAAATCCTTTGGTGTCAGAACGGCGTAAGTTACGGAGCTAAGAATAGCCGAATCGAGCTCTCTCACTCGAGAATTCCGTCAGCCAAAAGGGCGCATTTTCATCCTGGAATTGCTGGAGAACTCCAACAAAGAGCTCGAGAAAAGGGTCTCGAGAGCGAAACGTTTCCTCTCACGACAAATATAACTATATATGCGAATGTGCAAATGTATACGCTTTTATGTATACGCTGAGATAGGGAGAAGCAGTAAACAGTGGGAGCATGTAAAATCCTATCTCGTTGTACATAGATTAAATTTACTTTAACGTATGCATTTCCACGAGGAGCGAGCAGCTGAAATCTCAGTCGGAAGCGATTTCTCTTGTGGACTTTTGCGAAATGGTAAAAAAATTGTAATATGAAAAAATAAAATTGTAGAAACTCGACGAAATATCTTGATGAAATTTTTAAATTATTTTAAATCGTGGATAAAAAATGTGGTACAAAAAAATTAAAGTTTTTTATGTGAAACTTAATCAATAATAGAGATACAATTAGAATTCTAGAATTTAGAGAAGATTGAATGTAAAAATAATTGATTTGAAAATATTTAGGTAAGACAAAAACGTTTAAAATGATCATAAACTTGTAATTAATAAAAAATGAAATTAAATAAACACGATGACAAAACATGATTTAAAATTTACAAACTATCTTACAATTTTAATAAAAAAATAAAAAATATTTTTTGCAATTAAAAGTTTTGAAGTCATTTGCAAGATAATCAAAATCCAATGATTCATAAGGAGTTAAAAAAATTCTAAGCATTCCAAGATTGAATCTAAAAATAATTGAAAACGAGATAATTGATTTAAAAACACCTAGCAAATATAAAATTGTTTTTCGGCTTCATAAATCTGTTGGGACGTTATCCAAAGAAACCATTCAACGAAAAGTACTAAAATTTCTCATTATTATGAAATTGATAAATGCTCGCAAAAACACCATCAAGATGGTGTAAAAAAAGGAGGCAAGTACATTTTTTCATAGTATTGTGATAAATAGTAAAGAGATTGTCGTAATA
>JAPYYX010000141.1:0-32768 GCA_030522605.1 Cremastinae sp. B BG-2022a
TATTAGTCCGCATCTAGTATTTAAGTATTAATGTAATCAATTGAATGTGTGTACATAGATATCTGTCAATAAATAACTATTATTATTATTATTATTATTTTTCAAGCCAAAATAACTCAAATATTTCAATTAGTTTCTATTTAAAATATTTCGTATAAACCGTTTTTAAAGTTAATTTAGAGCATACTTAATGACAATAAAGTATATTGGAGAGTAAGAAAATTGAGAGATTGTCAAAAAATTGTCTCTTTTCTTTATTCACAGTTTTAAGATTTACTTGAAGAATATCGAATGATTTCTATCATAACATGAAAACTGTGTCATCAACCTTAACCTTTTACCTAAATCGAAACTAACAAATGTTTTATCCCTCCCCCACGTATCAGATCCGTCGAAAAGCGTACAAAAACCATTGTCTGTGATCTTTGAGTGTTATCGTTTCGATCAAGCCCCCTTTCTCTCTTTTGTAGACGTCCGTGCCTTTTCACATTTCCGGACTAATTAAAAGGATATACGCGCAAGCTCTTGCATGAAGCTCGAATGAATGCATGACAGCAAGGAGAGGCATTCAACATATAGACATACGCGGGATATTCTCTCTCTGGAAGGCCGGGGAGGAAAATTGCTGCCTGGACAAAAGTTGCAGGATCGCATTCTCGTTATCCGACGAATTGATCGTTATCCGAGTCACAACTTTTCAGCTCTTCGTCTCGTTTTCTCTATCGCTCGAGTTTCAGGACGGAAAATCTCGAGTTTCCGGAGTCCCGATAAGAGAGAGAGGACCCCGAGAAGGAGATTGCGAAACGGAATGACCGGAAAGCGATTACCGAATCGTCATTCCTCGTAGCGAGATCGAGAAAAAAAAGAAAGCCAGAAAGAGAGAGAGAGAGAGAGAGAAAAGCAAAGAAATAAGACAATCGGATCTTCACTCAAACGCGCTTTGTGTACAGAATCTTCCACGGACTCGAAAGCGACAATATCCGCCCGGTGAAATTATCCAATAATTCACTCGAACTGGTAATTAACGAGGATTTCGGTCCCATGGAGTGATTCGAAGCCCGTTAAATCCTTTTATCGCTCGCCCAGGACTGAGGAGCCAGAGCGGAGATTCCGCCTCGATAATGAAGGGGGTAAACGTCGCGGAAAAAATAACTTCCGGAATTCGGGTCGTAAACTTTTCGTGAAAAAAAAACGGAACGAAAGATAAAGAGAGAGAATAATGGAAAAAACGGGTAAGCTCGAAACGGAGAAACAGAATCCCTTTCTCATTTCGCCGATAAGATTTTCGCTTCGCCAGTCACTTAGCGATTCGAGGTGGCAATAAAATGGCACTTGGAGTTCACCGAGTCCGCCAGGGAATATTATTCTCTGCTCTCACGGGAATGGAGGGCTCAAGCTTGCGCGCGTGCTTTTCCCCGCGTAATTAACACGCGAATTTGCCTTTCTCACTCTCACAGAGCGTGAATTACCGCGCGGAGCAACTTCCAGTTTATTTTATGTGTCCTTACCTTTCTGTACACACTCGAGACACTAATTGCTGAGTTACCCCGCCTTTGCACGTTTGCCGATTCGTGAGATCCGCATCAAGTGTTTTGCGGCTCCGAGCAACCAACAATGACAAATGATAACGTTACTTCATCCTTCAAATGGAAAACATAATTAACCCGGATTATTTTTGCTGCACGCACAACTCGCTTTCAAAAACATTCGCGTAGTTTTTTTTTCAGTTTTACATTCTCACATTTTACGGCGTGTATTTTTAATCACTATTTTCAAAATAAAGTATTATTTTATATCGTGACTTCTATTCTGTACTGCATACGCGTATCTAAATATAATTTATACGAGAATTAAAAAGATCGATATTAAGGGTGACGAAAAAAATATTTCAAAGAATGTTTTTATTCTTTGAATTGAAAGGAAAAGAGTTTTGTTTTCTTGAAAGTATAATTTTGTTCGTCTTATATGTTTTGGATGTAAAAACTTTTGACTCGTATTTCGTTGTAGACTACCTAAGAAACTTTAACCTGGCTGTAAATGAAAAACTTTTGCTTGGAGACTCCCTCGCGAGGCCTCTGTCGAGCCTGCGAATCGCCTTTCTCCCGGCTCTCTCTTCACCTTTCCCGTCTTCGGACGTCATTCCGGCTTTCCACGGCGAGAGCTTTAGTCCCCGGAGACGTTATTTAACCAAGAATTAAACTTTTGCTCCACCGGATATAAATATACATGGAAAAATTTGCAAAAGAAAGCTTTCAATTTATTTATTCGCAGCAAAACCTTCGCGAAGATATCGCGACCGGTTTTTCTTCTCATTCCTCGCTGGCTCGTTCTCAAACGGGATCGGGGCCACGCGAATCACGGGGAAAATCATTGACACGCGAGCATGAAAAATAAAATCTGAAATATATAATGTATAAAAAGAAAAAAGGGATCAAGGAAGAAAAGTGGAAAGTTTGGGGTGTGACGTTTGAGACTTTTACCTGACATGTGGCTTGATTTTCGACCCGCAGTCGCGTGTCCACGTACGTGCGTGATTCTGAATAAAGCTCGTCAAAGTAGGTAAGAAGCGAGAAAGAGAGAGAGACATAGAAATAGAATGAGAGAGGAACAAAGAGAAAAAAGGAAAGCGAGAAGGGAACAAAAAAAACAGATCAATTCTCGGCGTAGTGACGCATACGTTTTTATTCAGCGGAAAAAAGCCATTGTCGGGATTCAAAAAAGGGGAGGACCCTTTGACTGTGCCAGATTCGTTAAAGCTTGCAAGGAAACAAATTTTTCCTTATCACTAGCCGTGAAAAAAAAAACACAATACTTAACCCCTTTTTTCCATTTTGTCGTCTCATCGACCTCGTTTTTGTATTTTTTCTTCTGCTCTAATTAATTGTATCGCACGATCGACTGTATATTTACCGAAGAATTCACCGATCTTCCTCATTTACATCGCCCACTCCAGCGGGAAACGCTCCCGGAAAAAAAAATTATCGATTGTTTTCACAGACGGAATATAATGCTCTTTGTAACGATTGGTATATCCAGTAAATCTTACGTCAATCCCATTAATGTATTACGACGAAGAAATTCTCACTCAATCCTGAATTTATCTCTTGTTATTTACTCTCTGAACGGCACATTTTAGGAAATTCATATCGATAAGAGCATCGATATGATTGAATTGAAATGAGTCACAGGACTGACGGACTTCAATTATTTCGATTCGCTTTTTTAAACGCAAAAAAATGTTGATTAAAATAAAAATAAATTGAAGAAAAAAGGCGAAATAATTTTATTTTTCTCTAGGAAAATACTAACATAATAATATAAAAAGTAAAATTGTAGTCAAATGCCGTGTTTACCCTCCGTTATTTATTTCGTAAATGGGATATTTTTAAGAATTTGTGTCGATGAGAACATTAGCGTGATTAAATTGAAAAAAGTCACGAGATCGGTGAAGTTCGATTGCTCTCGCTCCGTTATTAAAGTTTCTCGTAAAAGCGAAAGAAAAAAAAATTTACATAAAAAAAAAGAAAAATCGACGCCCAAAAAATGTTTTTGTGCGAGAATGGAGTCGCGAAAAAGTTTCGGTGATCATTTTAGAGGAAAGAATACAAAGTGCGGAGGATCCGTCGAGGATGAAATATCGCGGGGAAGTGGATCATAGATAGTGTCGAGTGAGAAGGAGGGAGAAAATGTTCGAGAAAAGTTCTAAGTAACGATCAAGATAGTAAAGTATAAGCAGGTCCGGAATGCACGAGGGAATATTAGAGAATTCTTCTCAATGGCGGAACCGCATCGAGAGGAAATATCAGCGATTACTTTTCTCTCGCGCTCTCGTTTTTCCCCCCTTTTCTTTTCAAGCTCGCGGAGAAAACGTGCGGAAAGTGGAAGTGAAAAAGGAGAATCGTCTCTATGTATATGTATACATGCACAAATATATGTATGCATATATATACAAACACGGACCATATATACATATATAAAGCTGGACTTTATTATTTGCGAAGCTCGTAAGGGTGGCGAGCGACGTGATTTCGGGATTAGCCAGGACAGCGAGGAAGCGTTTGGAATCGAGATGAGAAAGAGGTCGCGAGGGGAGAGGAGGAGAGGAGGGAAAAAGACGGTTGAAGTATGCTTAAAACGGCTACAGATATTCCGCAAGCTTCTCGGTACTTTTCCACCCTCCGGCAAGTTCCAAGGGAGCGTTTGAGCTTGAGAGGAGCTTATATTACTTTCTCTAAATCGCCGCGTAAGACTTTCTCGACGGAGGGGCAAAGAAAAAGGAAAAATAGAGAGAGAGAGAGAGAGAAAGAGGAAGGAAGAAAAAGGAGCAAGGATTCAGAGCTCTTTGACCAATAACTTCGATTCCTGTCCGATCTTATTCAGAATTTCAGTGAGGGTCAGACAGGAAAAATATAAAACACGATAAAGGAATATAAGAAAACATGGAACCGCGTCGGAGGAAAATATCCGGGCAATATCGATAAAACAAATGAGGAAATATATGCGAGGGGAAAAATCGACGCTGGATTACGAGACGGAATTTATGAAAAATTTGCCAAAAAAATATACCATTACGAGATATTACACGCGTTATACAATGCTCTGTTTATTACTTTCCATCTATTCCTGCACGCGCGTAAACATATCGTACGTTCGTTCACTTTTTCCCGCCGCAATTTTCACAATTTATTGCCACCATTTTTTGTACGAATTTTTTTTTTCCGCGATGCGTAATCCGATAAAAATTCCGAATAATAGTGTATCTCCTCCGCATTTTAATGAATGCGGTGGACGATATTTTTTGACTTGTTTTTTTTTTATTTTTCAAGAATTTGACGAATTCGTGTATCATGAGAAGAGAAAATAATCGTAAAATGTTTATCGAGATTTCGCGGGCGCCGACGTCCCTGGATTTTATTCACGATATTTTCCTCCCAATTTCATAACATGTCGTAAAAAAAAGTCAGAGATTCTTTAAATTCTCGATTCAGTGAAAAAAATTATTCCCCGGAGGGAAAAAAGACGCCAGGTCGAATGAGTACGAATTCGTGGTTTTCAGACGATTGGCTCGAGAGGCTGGTACGAGAAGGTTTTTAACTCCGAAGTTTCTCATATAATGGCCATTCGAGGATAAAAGTACGATCTCGGGCAATAAGAAAGAGTGAGCGAAAAGCTTCGAATGTGGAGAGACGAGGGGTAAAAAAAGGTCGTTGTGAAGAAACAATGAGAGTAAAAAAATGAAAGTCCTCGACGTCGTTCTCGTAAATGTTTGCTCCATCGATCTTCTCTCGGCCTCCGTGTGTGCAGCGGCAGCATCCGAGTTACACTCCTGAACGTTTAGCCTCGACAGAGCCTGATCGAGTCTCGTTAAATTGTTTCTGAAGAAAAAGAGCACCTGATATTATCGAACAAAATTGACTCCGTGTCTATATAGACGAGGAAGTCGACTCCGAAAGATTTCACAAAAATATCTCGGAGATTTCAGTAAAAATTTCGTTGATGATAATATTTTTCAATCGGACAATTTCAAGATTGAAAATGTCTATTTTCGAAGAAATCTAGAGTGAAGAGTGAGAAGAGAATGAGAAAATGGGACATTATGGCCTCTGACCTTTTGCATCGGTATTAAAGAATGAAAGAGTTCAAATTGGAAAAAAAGTCGTCGAGTAATTTGTTCAATTACATTGCACTCGTGATGGAGTGACGATTAGTGTTTCAGTTCACTTTACACGCATTGTCAATCGTTGGGAAAAATAATAATAAAAAATGCTACACGTAATTCATTTCTAGAGTGTATAATGGAGTGATGGCCTCATTTTCGTTGTTTAATTAAGATGCACGGAGGCATAATCGAATGCGGCGAGGGAGAAAGATGAAATATCCAATAATGCGAAATGCACGCATCGTACTTCGGCATGGCAAATTTGCTGTTGTAAGGTAAAATGCCTTCCCAACTCAAGATCGATGTAAGTAAGACAGTTATATACATTGAGAATTCATTGAGCGCTTCGAAAGCCTCGACTCAAACTTTAAGTTCAACGTCAATCCACGAGGCATTGGAATGACGAATGAAACACTCGGTTAACGGAAATACGAACGGGGAATAGAGATGGAGAGAGAAAATTCTACACTCGCAATAAAGCGGTGAAACGACTTATCGTCACGCGAATCTTCAGTTCTCGAATTCTTTGCAAAAAGCCTTCGTCTATCCCAGTATATACATGTACATAATATATCTATATATCAAAAGAATTTTTAAATCTCGCTTACTTTAGCGTAATTAATTTTTCAATTTAGCCCCACGCATTTTAATTTCAGTACAGAATGAAATAAATCGATGAATAATTAATTCCTCTGTGGTCGGAAAATTGATCGATCCTATCAAAATTTTAACCAATTAATTTTCTTTTTTCACGCCAGTCACGGAGAAGGAGATTCGGCAATGGTGAGTTGAACATTTTTTTATGATAATAGTAAAAAAATTCTACAAAATTTACCGAATATCTGATAGAAAAAAATTGCTGTCCCTCTTTGTGTATACTTAGTGTCAATATTGAACAATAATTAGTGTAAAAACGTGCTAAATTTGCATCAAATAGAATATAGCTCGAGCGCAAAATACTCTTGTCTTATGTCTGTTTTCACGACAATCAGGCACAAGGGATTTCTCAAGGATTGTCCGGACGGTCTTCTAAAGGAACAGGTGAATGTTCTCTCGTTATGTATTTAAATAAATGTATAGAAATGTATAATGCTTGCATGTATCGAAGTTGCCAGCTCGCAGTACGTTAGTTAGGATTTTATATACATATAATATAAAAGCTACAACTAGATAGTGGAGAGCTGCAATCTCTCCGAGGATTTACGAGGATTATGTAAACTTTCTCGACTTTAAATTCAACGAGCGAAAATGTACATCTCCATTATTTGAGTTGTCTGCATTCATAAACGATACATTCAGCAAAAAGGAGAAACACAAAAAAAAGTGAAATCCAACGAATTTTATCCCATTTTCAGGGCTTCATCAAGATTTACAGACAATTCTTTCCGCAAGGTGATCCCTCGAAATTCGCTACTCTCGTATTCAAAGTTTTCGACGAGAATAACGTGAGTTTTTTATTCATTTAAATATAAACAAAGGGAAAAGAAAATAAAAGAATAAGATTTTCATATTTTTTTGGGTCGTATTTTCATTGCAGGATGGCACGATAGAATTTGAAGAATTCATCAGAGCTCTTTCAGTCACGTCGAGGGGTAACTTGGACGAGAAGTTACATTGTGAGTACCATATTTTACGTATACCCCGTACCTTTCAGTGTGTAATGAACCTTTTAATGCATTCTTTTAAATCTGCAATGCAAATGAAAAATGCAAAATTCAATACAAATGAATATGCGCATGTGGTAACGTCTTGGCAATATGTCACCCAACGTGATGTGTGCAATATGTTATATTGTCTATCATATCAAATTTGTAACCCTGCAAAATGTCACATTGTGTAAGATTTCCCACCCCTACAAATTTCATTATTCAGCGTTTTTCCTGATTTCCATTTGAAACAGTAATAATGATCCAGTTTAAAATTTAAAATGCAATCCAGAATAATATCTGCATGCAACAGAGCCTGTGCGATATATGTATGTCGCCCTTTTAACGTTTGGATTGTCCGCCATGTGAAATTTCTCACCCTGCAAAATTTCGTACCATGTGAGATTTGCCACCCCACAAAATATCCTACCACGTTATTCCTCCCTTGGTTGATCTCTTCGTCGGAAGAGATGTACCGGCGCGACTGTCGGTGCGGGTATGCAGGAAGCTGCACCACACAAGATCAGTCATCCGCTTCCGGAGCAAGGTCAGGACGGAATCTCCTCAGGAATCTTAGAACGATCCCAAGGAGTTTAACCCCACTGAGAAGGGCCTTCTTGAGGAGGAACTGCCTTAGGACGTGTACTGTCCTAAATCTTCCTCATCCCTATCCTCAACCTCAACCCCATCCAATTTCTATCCTGTCACGTTCTCATCCTTATTATCCTATCCTCGCCGTATCCCATTCGATTACTTCTAATCTTCAAAACCTGTCCTCTTCTTATCCACCACCATATTTATCCTGTCTCAGCCTCATCCTATCCCATTCCAACCAATCTTCATTCTATGTCTAGGTCTTATCTTGTACTGTCCTTATCCTAATCTCATCTACTGGCCCATACCCATCCTATAAATTCATGGTCTGCATTGTATATATTTTATATTTTATTATGCAGTTAATATATGGCGCACTATTAAACCTATAATATACATTCATAATTACATAACTCAGCTTCATTTTATCCTATTCCAACCAATCGTTCTCTGTCTAGGTCTTATCTTGTACTGCCTTTATCCTATGTTCATCTCCTGTCTCATATCCATCCTGCACGTCCTTGTTCTGTGCATTATATATTTAATTGTACGATATGTATAACACAGCACACTATCAAATCAATAATTTGCTTTTATAGTTACATAACAATTGAGCTACCTCTTACGAATGTGATCATTTTTAATTCTAATTTCTTGCTACACTGTGCATTATGAAATATGTGCCATTACGGTTGCATATGCAATAACATTCTTTTGGAAGAGGTACAATTTGTTGGCTGTTAGTTGACCTGATCGTCAGGGCATGATGTAACAATTATATTACAGATACGTCATAAACGTTACGCTGACATTGACTACTAAATCTAGGAAATGAGAAATACAAATGAGATCTCATTCAGAGTGACTAAGTGCAGTGAGCTTTATTTCATGGACACTCGATTATGGATCTTGGCGAATGCCAAGTGTTCAATATGGTTTAGGTTTTTTGTTCGCTCTTAAAGAAATTATGATAACGAGAACCAACGAGAGTCATTTGGAATTCTGGTTTCCCTGAGAAACCGTATGGATATTAAAGTCAAATCTAAATTTGAATTGGTTCTCTCATTCCATTGGCTAATTCGATTGTAATTAGTGAATTCCTCTCTCGCTACTCTACATCTGTACTTTCTCCCGACTTCCTAAACTACATTCTATACCATCTGGAAATATTCGTATAAATTGACCGTGTCAAATTCTATCAATTTCTATATTTAAAACATCAAACAATAATCACTCGCTCGTCTGTGTTGTCGAACCACCCATAAAATAACTGTTTTGACTAGAACATATCCATTATGATGAATTGACGTTTAAACAAGGCTCCATTTAATTCGAATTTCCCGTCGTTTTGAACAAATGCGTAATCAGATAAAATCCAGTAAATTTGTTTTATTCGCTTGTTTTAGTACACTTTTACATATTCTTTCATGAATATACAAGTTTATATCGCTTCCTTCATAAACTCTAAATTATCTATTGAAATTTGTCAACAGGGGCGTTCAGACTTTACGACGTGGATAATGACGGTTTCATCACGCGAGACGAGATGTATAATATCGTCGATGCGATATATCAGATGGTGGTGAGTAAACGGTTTTTCCTATAAATAAACGTTTCTCTCTAATATTCAAAAAGTACGAGTCAGCTTTATGTAAAAACGACTCTATAATTATAATTGATCAACCCTTACATTCAAACTACTTCGTTCGAACTTCGTGTTTACTCAAATGATTTTAACTCGTTATCAGAGCCTTATTTAGAATTATTTAACCAAACACAAAGCTTATATTCACAAAACAATTTTACTATCAATGATGATTACAAGAAAAATAAAGATAGAAAACATTGCCCAGTAATGGTATGTGAATCATTGGGAGAAAAATAATAATACGCGACAGTACTAATCAAAAAATGTCTTTTTTGGAAACGAAATTGAAAAAATGTGAATCAAAAAGCCATTGGTGCAAAGGAGCAAAGTTTTGGTGCTTGCCAAGATCATTTGGAGTATGGCAAAGTTTTAATAACATCTTTTTGTCCATCGTTCTGGAAGATATTTCTCATCCGGATGGAGTCTATGTTGGTCGGAAAGAGGTAAAAGTTGGCTGCTGTAAATTCATCGATTAAACTTGAGCTTAACAGAATTTCGCCGTAGCATGTAGTGTAGATGGAAGCACGAGGCTCTTCTTACGAGCCTTGACCCAGGCTGCCTATGGTTAGCCCAGGATTGGATTGCTGAGAAATACGATTACCAGGGATTCGTTACGTGACCATGGTTAAGAGACACCACGCTGGCCACCGACCCATTCATTCGAGAGAAAGAGCCCCGAGGCTCCAAGTGCCCCAACGACACCTTTCGATAGCCAAGAATTTTGTCAGAAATACACTCGACGTTTAACGATTTCAAAGAGTTGCACGAAACATTTTTGCCTTTCATGAATCCCATTCTTTTCATTAAAGTATTGCTATTAAAGCTCAACTTTAATGCTTGAAACTTTTTCATGGGAAAATATTGAATGTATAAGAACAACTGATGAAACGACATAAGACATTATAACATGTTAACAATTCCTATTTTGCAAACGATTTCCAAGCTCGAGCATCTCCAGTCGATTAGACTCTTCGTGGGGACTTGTGTTCAAAAGTTTTGATGACTTAACTTCTCACGAATCGAACTGGGGTCATTGAAGACTGGAAATTCCTTTAGATACCCTTAATGACATCAACCTGGATAAAATGACACTTTGCCAATTGAATTTACCTTCAATACATTTTAAACAAAAATTTGTTTAAAAGTTTTTTTGTTGAAAATGATAAAGGCAGCAAAATGTCAATGATTAATGATCGCAGACATTATGAAGTCCAAAACTGTACTTCACGCTGAAATGTACTTCACGCTTTTTCCCTCAATTTCCGGTTTCGTCGATTTTCTCAAATACAAATAATGAATTTTGACATGGAATTTGTTATCGTGCGCCTTCTTGAAGCAATAAAGCATTTTTTCAACAAAACACAATTCAGGAAGTTACCCGACAAGGAATGTGCATTAAGAGTCTCGAACGATTACCAGTATTTTCTCACGACGATAATGTTCTCGGGGCAGTGCGGTTCACCCGCTCCTTGAATTTAACGAGTGAAATACGAAGCACTTCGAAGAGGGTGAGATCGAGAGAGAGAGAGAGAGAATAGGAAAGGAGGGAATTCCAGGGAGCTTTCTAATGTTTTCCTCCGGCACATGTGTACAAGGGAAACACACGAGGCAGAATCGAATTTGTTGCGTTACAGGAGTGCGGAAACGGAAGCGCACAGGCCAGGGAGGAAACGTAATTGCAGTAACAATTTTGTACGCTCCGTTGGACGTGACAGAGAGAATTCGTTTGTCGTTCCTCCCTTTCTACAGTTTGCACAATAAATACCAGAACACAGGAACGAATTATCATGATTGATCAAAGGCGTGTGGTTGTTGAAATGCGGAATAATTCGTCCCTAATTTACCTCGTGACAAAAATCATGGAAACACTAAGGGTGGAAAACATTTTTGACACTTCTGGGATTTCCGCGCACTTGACTCGATACATTCGCGTCACGAATCTGGTTTTATTTTTCACGGAGGCTGGCTTGATGAATTGGAGGCTTGCCAGAGCGGATTCGTGGCCGGACTGAATCTAATGAAGTATCCAGACATTACATCGGAAAAGAAAATAAAACTGGAATACGTACATTACACTTACACTGACGCAAATGTGTAATGCACGTCACTTTGCTTCATGTATGACCCACTTGATATTTCGGTTTACCGAGTGATCCATTTTAACTCGAGGACTAATTAGTCTTGTCCCATTGCGCTACTCTTCCCTTTTAGCCCCTCTCTCGCTGTCTTTGTCTCTTAATTAATTCTCTCGATAACATCCGGTGTTTAAGCTGACGGATTGGCCCGGGGCTAACCTTACAGTCTTCCGCATACACGATATTATCATCTTTAATGTACAGCCGACGTTATTTCGAGCCTCTGTCTCCGAATTTCGTGTCAGGCTTAAATCCACCCGAGTTCATCCGGAGGGTGCGATTAGACAGGCATTTTCGTGCGATGTTCAGAATGCAACATAAATTAACCTGAAAATTTCTTTTGACATTTAAAAAGATTTCAGACTTTGGAAATTTCTTTAGAATTGGTGAATCGTCTCAATTTTTATTTTTTTCTCGCTGTAGAATTTTTTGGAATCAAAACGTATTCAAACGTCGATGTTATCAAAAGTTTTTTTGTTATTTTTAAAAGAAATTTGAGCTATAGATTTACGCTTTTTCTTCATTTACGAATTTTCACCTTTTATCCTTGCTCTGTGTAGATGAATTACTATATTACACCATTGGAAATATCTCTATTTGCGCGAATTCGATATTTCCATACGCGAACGTGCGGCGGAGAAACGCATTGCAAATCCGAGTCATAACTCACGCGACAGTTCATAGATCATCCATCGAAAAGTCGGTCCGTAACAGAAGTTATCAGCTCTGGAATTCAACCAAGTGGCCTTTTCACGTACGAACGTTTATTTCCGGAGCCTGCGACATTATTTCTCTTTGACGCATCGTGCGAAAACGAGGTAAAGTCAAAAATGATTATCATCGCGAGATTCGAATATAGGAAAAAGAAAGAAAAAAATTGAAAATCGAGGCACTTTTATCAATGTCTGAAAATATTCTCGTTTTATTCTTCGTATCAAAGTTTGATGAGGCAAAAGGGGAGAAATAGTCAAGGCAGGTGTGGCAAAATCGATGAAAGAGACAAAATTCGTCTCACGTAGGAACAGAGAGAGAGTTTCGGTCGTTCCGGGACAGCTCTGAGAATTCTCCGGATCGATTTAAGAATGAAAGGTATCGGACGTGTTCCCGTATGTAAACTCTTTATTTTTAGGACATTGAGAAAGAATTTATAAAACGAGGGAAAGAGTTGATCGAAGGTTATCCGAATGAAGATCGCAATATTTTTTTCCTCCCTCTCCGAGAGGCCAAAGGTCGATGTTTTCCCTTTTTTCTCTCTATTCCCATCTGTCTCGCTATCGCCCTATCTCTCACCTCGACACGTTGCTTAAGGATGTCGATATGAAGGATGGCACATGATTTTCCATCTCGCTCCATCCTCCGATCGATTGCTCGTAGGAAAGCAATTTGAGAGCTTACAGCACGTGTACACGGCTCGTCCGTGTCTCTCGTCTCCAGCGATTCCAACATCCATCGATTCGTCTTTGACACGACGGCTTCTTCGAAATTTCGTCTCACGTCTTCTCGAATCTCGAATCTTTTCTCGTCCAATTTTCTTCATCCTTTTTTCACTTTATTCTTTACTACAATATTTAATAAAAATTGTAATAAACAAATTATTCTAATTTTCTTATTCTTAGAGAATTTAAGGCAAGAAAACGAAAAACATAAAATGATGAACTGCAGAGAAAATATTTGCATGATGAACATTAAAAATTTTCAAAACCATGAGAGGTTGCTTCAATTTTGTTAAATTTTGTCAAAATTCGAGATAAATTTCTGAGCAATTCTTTCTGTAAAAACAATGAGATGAAAATCGTGTTTCAGGGTCAGCAGCCACACGCGGAGGATGAAAACACGCCACAAAAAAGGGTCGACAAGATATTCGATCAAATGGACAAGAATCACGACGACAAGCTGACCCTTGAGGAGTTCAGGGAGGGCAGCAAGGCAGATCCAAGAATCGTGCAAGCGTTGTCACTGGGTGGCGAGTAACCCAGGCTCGAGGAGGATCAGTCGAGCTCCGACTCCGAAAAATGAAATGAAAACTTTAACGAAAAATAAATTGAATTAAATTTGCGAACGTAAAAAAAATTAAATAAATATTAAAAAAAGAAGATACGATCGTGTAGATTAAAAATAATTTAAAAATACAAAAATTAAAAGGGAGAAGATAAAAAAATATGAAAATTTAGGGAACCGTTTTGAATCCGCGAGACGAGAGTTAAAAATGACTCTGGATCGAAAGAAAATCATGTGACCCCTCGTAATATATTACTTTCAGTGAAAAGCTCTCTTTCTCTCTATTTAAATCTTGTCCTGTCTCCTTGACCGTGGAAGAGCTCGTGATATGCGCTCGGAAGGGGTCACATCGTTAAATCGCGGTAATGAAATTCCAACGTTAGGAAAGAGAGGGAGAAAGAGACGAGACAAAGACCGAGAAAACGATTAAGAGTGAGGAATGGAAAGCATGGAGGGAAAAAAATGGAATAAAATAGCGAAGAGGCGGTTTAAATGGATTCAGAAGTGAACTTGGGCTTCGTTTTCACTCTTTTCATTTTTACGAACTGTGTATATATACATATAATATCTTTAATACATAAAGTATATTGTACGAAAGTGAAAGGGCGGAATTGTAATCTTTGTGAGAGAGCTTTGAAAATTCTCCGCAATTATTTATTCAGTCGCATGACGAATATCGGATGCAATTCTTTTTTTCTTCGCTTCCACCTGCATGACGAAAGCTTTCCCGGAGACTAAAATGTGGAAAATTTTCCCCCTCGGCATGATGCCAGGTGGTTTTTTTCCCAGCGCTCGCCATTCGAAATCACGCCTTCGAGTTAAAAAAATTTTTTTTCTCTTCTTTTCCACCGATTCTATATGAGCTCGACTGTATATGTATTCACAAGCTTAGATTACACGTACCGATTATTGCAAAATCATTCATTGTACGAGGAAACAATTATCCTTCATCTTTCATTATCGCGTTATCGATTTTTTTTTCGCTCGTGACACTTGCGATTAATTATAAAAAATGGTGAGAAACGCCATCAGTCTTCAATTATATTTTTTCAAATCTTGCGTACAAGGACGATCAAGATTTTTTGGATAAAATGAAACTATTTAAAATTAAAAGAACTGACAATTTAAAAATTTCCAAATGCATGCAAAATATCATAATGCATGGAAAATGCATCCTTACGATTCTTATCCGTCGATGTGTAAAAAATAAATAAATACAACTCTGTCCGTTTGGTCTTAAACTCAATACACGAAGGGAGGGAAGAAAAGAAGGCTCGCGGGGGCGTTGACCCAGATCGATGAAAAAAATATTCTTCGAAGCGTTAACGAGACAAAAGTTGTAACGGCTCGAGGGAGGAAAAAACCATATGCACTGTGACCTCGGTTTGTTCCGTCAAGGTTGAATTTCGTAATTGTTGAATTTCGTGACTTAGAAACTACGAGCGAAAAGTTTGTCGAACGAAGAAAGAGAAAAAAAATAGCGAAATATTCCATCGATTCGAAGAAAATGTCACCGAACTGTCATTTTCGTAGCAAAAAAAAATACGAAAAAAAAATTTCTCTCGACAAAAATGATGAAACTTATCACTCGTGAAGTATATCTTATAAACCTAACAAAAATAAATTGATAATAAAAAAAACCGTATTAAAGATTGTTACAACGTGGAAACGGGAAGAAACGAGATCCGAGGACTCAGTGATTTTTTTAAAATTACTTTCCCATGATTCCTGTAATTATTTTTTTTCTATGGGATATTTGAATATTGTATGTAATTGAAGCAATAAGCAATAATCGTGCCTCTTGGCTTGACGCTGCTGTATCCTCGTATGTTACGAAGAGCACTGAAAGCAATTTTCGTTTTTTCGCGGAACGTTGCGAGAGCCCGCGTATATAAAAGAAAAATAATTTAAAAAACAGACTATATATACATATATATCTATACACACTTACCCACAGACAAAGACACGTACACATATATTTAAAAATATACATAAAACCCTAGAATAATGTTGACTTCAAAGTTTTTTGCGCCTTGAAAGCCACAGGAAACTATATTGCCCTCCGAGAGCACATTAAACACATAAATATATACATATATACATATACACATATGTATGTACATGTGTCGAGATGCCGGTATAAGAAACTGCGATCTTTATTGCAGACGTATAGGATCAGGAAAAACTGGCTATATCCTCGCCATACACTCGAGCCATTCCAGTCCAAATATCACCTTTCATGCAAGAAAATCTTCGAGCAATTTTCTCCAGTATTTTACACTTTGCTTATTTTTATTCGAACATAAAAATTTAATGACGGATTTTTTTTTTATAGTAATTTATTTAGAAGTAAAAAGAACGTGTAAATGATGTTTTTTATTTGGAGAAAATGGAATTTAGTTTCTGAATATTGATAGAGATTTTTTAAATTTATATAATTTGGCCTGGAATTGCCCATATGTGTACGGAATTTTGACGCGGCAGCGTTGAAGTCTTGAGAGAATTGGAGTAAAGGAAAACGAGGGTGCTGGTTCGATTTATTCGAGGCAAGAGCCCGTCTCAGCTGCTAGAGAAAGAGGCAAAAGTGGCAAAGAAAGTTACTGGAGAGAAAAGAGAATGAAGAATAAAGAAAAATCCGGGAAGAAATATACGGGAAGAAAAAGTGGTTCATAAAGGATACAGAGACGTGCTGTGTGTTGCGAAAGTTCGCGGATCGAAGTGGAGCCAAAAAACGAACGAAAATACGAACAAAGAAAATAAAACAATAAAACAAGTGAGAAATTACGAAAAAAACGCACGTGCGAAAAATACGATGATTTAAGTCTTAATGAGAAAAAAAATGTTTAAAAAAAAAGATGAAGTTAAACGCAATCGATAAGGATATCGTAAGTAATTTTTACAATTTTCAGATAAAAAGAAAAAGATGAAAAAAAAGAAGAGGATTTTCGTATAAACACGATAATCTCTAAAGTTTAAGGAAATATATCCGTTGGAAAAGAAATTGCTAAATTGTACTCGTCCGTATTGTTCGGGTGTTCGTTATAGTAAAGAGTTTCATCGCCCTTTTAGAGAGCTGTGCTTTTCATGTTAATTGCCTTCGAAATTTTCCGTACGAGAAAATTGACGAGAATTGTGGGCGGCAATCGAAGTTTCCGTTGTGCGAATCTGTCAAAATAACTCTTGAACTTCGCGTCTAATATTTCTAGAGAAAAATAAAGTGAGCGTACATCGGAGTGAAAATCTTCGCGTTCGATTTTTTAAGATGAATTTAAGATGAACCGGAAAAATGTGAAATTCTGAGGAGAAGAGAAAGAGAGTAGAAATAATACGCTGTTGAACGCTCTGATGTATGTCATAAAAAAGTTTGCTTAGAAAATCTCTTTGCTCCTTAATCTCTCTTATCATTATATATTTCCTCACTCTCTTCTCAACTTGAAAAAAAAAATTATTATCAGCGATGTTAAATTCGAGATAGAGAAAGGGAGAAGATACCGGTGTAATCATTTTTACTGGACACACAAAAATTTGCACGACTGAGTAAGAAATAATTTCGATAAATTTCAATAATCGATAAAATGGAGTGGGGCAAGGTGGAGGTTTGACGACAAATTTTCTTTATCAAAAAAAAATAGACGAAGAAAAAAAGTTTAAAAAGAACGAAGACGAACAATTTATATATCGATCCGTTATCGAATATATACATATTATATATTTGATATCGTACATTTGGCTATTTTTTTAAGCTGTTTTAACGACCCGTGAAGTGTCTATATTTTTTTTACCTTCGACGAAACGTTGTTAAAACATTTTCTTCTCTTCGTCCTTAATTTTTTTCTTTTCTCGATTAACCACGAAATGAACTACTATCTCTAAACAAAAAGAGTAACACTAATTGTTAATTCTACTACTGATTGTAATTAAAATAATTCCTATAGATCCCTCGTGAGGACTTGGAAAAAAAATGAAACAGAAAAAATGCTGATGTAACGATGATTACTCGCTTATTAATTTCTCCCAAATGTCCTCTCACAATCTTACAACTGTAATTAAAACAACAATTATCGATAATAAGAACAATCAAGATTTTATTTTTTATTTTTCGATAAATTTATCAACGATTGATCATTTTTTAGCGATAAGCGAAATAATAATCCCAAAGTTTGGAAAAACATGAGGATATTCAGTAAGTATAAAATTTTACACAAAATGACGTGACCTGAATTTGATTTTTGATTGAACTAATAATTAGAAACTCATTAATACATTTTTAACTTATCAAAGCATTGAATCCGATATGAAAAGTCTAAATCGTGTTTTCAAGAAACTGAAGAAAACTTTTGTTGCTCTGATTTATTTGTAGTAAGAGATAAGAAGTTTCGGAGGCTCTCTGGTACGATAAGTGCTGCGGATATAACGCGTGACGTTTGAAACGTGACTGGCGAGTGTGGAATGGAAAAGCGAACGGACGGTCCCCTGGATCGCGAGTGCAATGAACAACTATCTAAATAAAACAAAATAAAAGAGACAGAGAAAGCCGTGCAATTCATTCACTCGTGACTTGCATGTTTACACTCCAGTAAATCAAAGGTCGAACTGTCGATTCCTTTACAATTGGGAACTGAACGTCACGCATTCATCAGAATTCAAAAGCTTATCTCGTCAAAGTAACAGTTGTATTAATTGGGATCGCGGAGCATTAGCGACTTTAGTCCCAAATAGCTACTGACAAAAATAGTTCGAGAAAAAAAAGGAAGATAAAAACAAAAGATTTGAAAAAAAATTTAACATTTCCTGTGGAGCAAAAAATGGTCCAGTCATCGCGCGAGTGGCTCCATTACGACTGTCGAAAGAGAAAAATAAAATCGTGAGAAGAAAAAAAATAGAAAAAAAAAGATGAAAATTACGTCGGTGACAAGTACAAACAGAGCGAAGGTTTCAATGTCACGTAACTCGTCAAAATACACTTATTTGCAGGAGTTCAATGTATATATGTATCTTTTATCACGAAATTTAAAAATTGTCGTTTCGTGGAGGATCGTTTCTTCTGCTTAATGAGAAACATGGCGTGCAGCGATCTTTGTTACTGGGGAGGATCGGAGTACGGAGCAACGAGGAGTAAGAGAATCACGTCGAGAGTGGGAATTTTTACTGAACGTGGAAATTCACGGTATGATATAAGAGCCACCAGACCTGAAAATCCACCATAAAACCGCAGTCTCCGTTGATGTTGGGCGCGTTTCGCATCGACAAAGAAAAAATTCAGGACCAAATTCGCCACAGTTTTAATCAGTCTTAAAAACAATAAAATAATTGAAAATAAGAACGGATAAAAATGTCGGGAGACTCGAAGTACTGTTTTAAGGTGACGATTTTTTTTCACCTTGAAAATAATTTGTTTCCGCGTATAATAATTTTTGCACACTTTTGTACAAACGTATTGATTTTTTTATCGCTAATTTTTTATTTATCCTCCAACCGGTAGGGCACTGATGATTTTTACATCGAAAATGGAATTCTCAAAGGTTACGAGGCTCCGTATCTGACTGATAAGACAAGTTATGGCGAGCATATTTTCGAAAAGTTACAAAGTCGGCCGGGCTTTGTTGGTCAGGTGCTGGAACGAATTTTAATTTGGGAAATGAAAAAGAAATTAAATTAACCAATTTTCACAATGGAAAAATTGATAATTGCATGCAGGTGAGCGGTGTAACGGGAGAGGAAGTGACGTTCTCCGAAATGTTGGAAAAGAGTGTGAAATGTGCGATGTGGATGAAAAAACAAAATATCAAGCCTGGAGAGATTATCGGAATTTGTACTCACAATCAAATGGATATGTACGTTCCATGCTTTGCTTCATTATTCGTTAACGCTGTTTACAATCCATGGTGGGATACCGGACTCACATCGGGTAAGACAATTTTTGTACAATTGAAAAAAAATGCCAAAAACAAAATGACTCAAAAAAAAGTAAAAACCCTTCAAAGAACATTTTTTTGAGTTTTTTATTGTTTTCTTATTTTGAATTTTTTCTTCATTTTGTTAATTTTTCATTTTTCTCTAATTGCTCTAAATTTTTCCATCAGAGCTCACGAAACATTTTTTAACCCTGACAACTCCTCGAGTCATTTTCGTTGACGAAAAATCGGCGGCGATCACGGTTCAAGTTTCCAAAGAGCTCGGCATGAATATCGAGATCATAGTCTTCGGCGAACATTGCGGTCTAAAATCTTTGAATGATGTTCTCAACTCGGAGGATCGATTTCTCGTCTCGAAATTTGAATGCACGCAGCCTTCTGGCATTGACGATCCCGCAATCATAATTTACACTTCGGGAACCACGGGTTTACCTAAAGGTGCGGTTCACTCGCATCGATCTCTATTCGGAAATTTAAATCTCGCTGGCAAATTGGGAGCTAGCTCGGACATAAATACTACCATGCTTTTTTCATCACTCTCGTGGGTATCTGGAATCCTTCTGATGCTTCGAGGTGTCATTATACCGGAGAGACGAGTCATTTATCCGGAATTTGAGGAGGAAAAGGCGCTCGAGCTCATCCAAAAATATCAAGTATTTTAATTATTTTTTCTTATAATATTATTTTTTAATGTTAATAACAAAAACATGCCTTCTAAAATGAATTTTTGATGATTCGTAATCATCGAGAAAGGTTCGATTTTTATAGTTAGAACAAAAATTCACCACTATGAAAAAAAAAAATTTGTTTTCTATTTGTTATTTATATTGTAATTGTTATTTTATTTCATAAATCAATAATTTATTGAAAAGGTAAATTGGTTGCTGATGGGAACGAGCATGGCATTCAGACTCCAAAAATGTCCCTTCATCCCAAATTATGATCTCTCGTCTTTAAAATCCATTATCGTCGGCGGTGCCGTGTTAAAGGAAGAAACGCAGCAAGGTTTATCCGACACTTTTCCCCAATCGAACGTTGTTCAAGCTTACGGTACTAATTTGATGACATTTCAATTTTTCTTGCGATATTTTTAATATTTCTTATTTATTTCCAAATTTTATTTTTAATCATTTTTATGAAGGTGCAACCGAATTAGGAGGCGTGGGAGTTCAACAAGCTCCGGATTTCAGGCCAAGCTCTTGCGGCAGGCTCGTAAAAAATTTAATGATGAAAGTAATCGATCCCGAAACTGGAAGAGTTCTCGGTCCAAATGAGACCGGTGAGGCTTGCTTCAAGTCGCCGTTCATGTTCTTGCGTTACTACAAAAATCCAGAGGGTACAAAAAAAACGATCGATTCCGAAGGTATGTAAACAGGTATAAAACAACAAATCGAGTCATATCTCGCGCACTCTGAAAATAATTAAATTAAAATAATTATACTTGAAAATGAATTTCTTCTAAATAGACATGTCTCGTGCTCTCTGAAAATAATAAATATAATTATACTTCATAATGAATTTCTTCTAAAGATTTTTTAAACTCGTTTTCTGTTTTTATTCAGGATGGCTCCACACGGGAGATCTCGTTCACTACGACGAACAGGGACACGTATTCGTGACCGACAGAATAAAGGAAATGATTAAATACAGAGGACATCACGTTTCACCGGCAATGATAGAGCAAGTTCTTCAAACGCATCCGGGAGTGAGAGAAATCGCGGTGCTCGCGATTCCGCACGACTTGGATGACGAGCAGCCGATCGCCTTTGTATCGAAAACTTCAAATTCTAAAGTGATTATCAGCGACTTGTGTAACCTTGAGCATAGAAGCAGAAATTCAGTACCGAAGCGAAAGGACTTCGAACGATTTCGATGAATCGCGTAAATTCCAGGAACAATTTTTTCTCACTCGAATCGGCCCGTCATTGTTTCTTATTTTCCTGCAATTTTAACATAATTACGGATATTAAATAAGCATCGACATTTTTTCGGGAATTCTTCGTCACAAAATTGCACATCGTGACGGGCAATAAAAATTGTAATTGAAGCTTTGAACCCACTTATGCAATCGTATACATCAATTAAAATAATTGATACCGAAGTCCACACGATGACTGATAAATTCATTTGGAATTTCAACGATAGGGAATTAAAGTCGGCACGTAAATCATTACTTTCCATTTTTCACGATATTGCATTTTTATCCTCAGGTCACGAAAGGAGATCTTGTGAAAATGGTGGAGGAAGCGCTTCCGGATTACATGAGACTACGAGGTGGAGTCATGTTTTTGGACGACCTGCCGCACACCTCATCCGGAAAAGTTGCGAGAACGGCTTTGAGAAAATTAGCGCAGTCGTACAGTCGTTGATTAAACAGTATTAATTGAATATCAAAGAAAATATAAAATTTAAGTTAATAAAATTAAAATAGAGATTGAACAAATTGTAGAAATCGATTAATTTCGAAATAATTGTTTAAAATAGAATATGTGAATGGAAGAAAAGTTATGAATGACGAGAGCAACAGACTCGAAATATATTTAATAGGTTTGAATGTGATCTGAATTATTATTTTTTGTTTCCTGGTTTTCCTTCAATGAAATAAAACGTTGAGACGCTTTTAAATAATGCGTTAATGAAAAAATAAAATAAAAATGCTTTCATGTGGTAATATACATTTTTAAAATAACTTTCATCAATCTGTAGACATTTTTAGATGCAATAGAAGAGAAACAAAATCAATGACTCGACATAAATTTGTTTGATAAGAAATTTACACGATTCATTCGTAAAATGCATTTCAACATTTGTAGACGAAACATGTGAGATTAGCATTCATCCCAATCTAAAGCCAATTTCAATTTCGAAAGGGCGATTTTGTAACATTTTTGGACCCTACAAAATTAAAATTTACGTTTTACAAATCAAACTTTCTTTTTCGCTTTTTTGTATAATTATTTCAGTTTAAATCACTTTTTATATCAGAAATTAAATCAAAACACCGCAGACGATTAGTTTTTTTTAATTAACGAGATCGCGACACTATTTTAACATATAGGATAATTTATCGTTAACTTTACTATTTTCTGAATTACTCGACTTTGATTCATGTGAAACTAGTTCATTGATTAATATTGATACACGTGCATACTTCAAATCGTGTTGCACAACTTGCTTCTCACCGAGCAATTATAATTTTAATCAACAACAACATCAAGTGCGCGGATTAGAATTTTCAATGGCATTTTTGAGATACGAGAAATATCGTTATAAAAAGATCTTATAAAGAATATTCGTCAAAATAAAGTTCGACGATTTTTTTGATTAGATAAGATACAGAAAAAGTTTAATCACCCACGATAAAAAAGGGTTCATCACAAGTATTATAGTTATCAAATTAAATTTTCAAATTTTTTGACATTTGAAATTAAAGTTCAAAAATATGAGGAAAATTCAGAGTTAGTATTTTTTCCATAAAATTGTACAATGCAATGAAAAATTCTTGAATTATAAGAATCATGAAATATTCCCATCTTCTAAAAATACCATAAATTTCTCCAAATGCACAGAATTTATCAATGGAAAATGGGAGCAATGGAATAGGAATTTGTTTATTCGGTTTGAAGATGACTCGACTCATTTTTCGGAATTCTCTGAAGCTCCACGAGAAATGCCCTGTTGGCAAATCCCCACTGTAAACACTGAGTTTTGAAACAAAACGATAACACGAGGCATTTAAGTACTTGAGCGAACGATTCGTCGAGTAGTCACTCATGAGGAGGCTGTGAGAAGAGAAATTGTGCTTGTTACGCGATCATATCTACGATTGGACGTGGCCTCGAAAAACGCAGTATCTCGCGAAATGTCGACCAACACGACTTACAGTTGCAAAGTAAGAACAAAACGTAAAGTAAATTTCCGATATCCTATCAAATGATTGTGCGATTTTCATTTTGACCTTTTCAACAGGTCTCGAACAAATTCGTGATCGATAATGGGATAATAAAAGGCGTCGAGGTACCTGTCAAGATCGATTATGATAACTATGGAGATCTCATTCTCAAAAAACTGGAAGAAAATCCAAAATTTATTGGACAGGCAAGTTTTTTTTAAAATTTTACTATGCAAAACTCTAAATAAATAATGTTAATTAATATTTAAGAGAATTTATACCCATAAACATATTTTATAAATAAAGAAATATGTAAATGACAATGAAAAAAATAATAAATACGTAACCATAAGCAAAAAATCAAAAACCAAAATTACAGATCGATGGAGCGACCGGGCAGGAAATGACGTTTGGTGAAATGAGAGAAAAGAGTGTTAAATGCGCTATTTGGCTCAAAGAGCATAATGTCAAGCTCGGTGACGTTATAGGAATTTGCGCGCACAACCAAATGAATGCGTTTGTGCCTTGTTTCGCCTCGTTATACGTCGGCGCTGCTTGGAATGCATGGTGGGATACAGGATTAACAAAAGGTCTCTTATGCATCGATTTTTTTACTTATTATCATTAAATTTTCTCTGTTATCAACAATAACTATCGTCAAATTTTTTCAGATCTCGCTAAACATTTTCTCGGTGTAACGAACCCAAAGTTCGTCTTCGTAACCGAAAGAACGGCAGACATCGTACTCGAAACCATAAAGGAAAGTAATTCAGACGCAAAAATCATAGTATTTGGAAAATACAAAAATTTTCTCTCCTTGGACGATATTTTGAATGTGGAAAATTCTGAAAAAGTCTCGGAGTTTCGCTGCACGAAATTGCGGAGTCGCGAGGATCCCGCGATGATCACTTACACGTCCGGAAGCACAGGATTGCCGAAAGGCGTCGTCTACTCGCATCGTTCGGTTCATTACAGCATCGATTACATGAAGAAGTTGGGCCCTCGCGAGAATCCCGTCACCTTAATTTTTTCACCGCTCTCTTGGATCACTGGATTTTTCTTCATGTTCCGAGCACCAATCATGCCCGATCGTCGCATTATTTATCCCGTCTTCGAGGAAGAAAAGTGTCTTCAATTAATCGAAAAATTCAAAGTGAGCCTGAAATTGCGTTTTCGAAATAAAAATAATTCAATTAGGCCAATTAATTACTCGAACGAACGAAAATATAGGCAAAGCCAACGTTTAATGTCTTCTTGTCTCGATTATTTACAACGTAGATAACTTTATACGAGCACATAAAATCAATTACTTCGATATAAACTTCACGCTTGGTTGTATTAAAAAAATACATCATTTTGTTACATGTAAAATTACATGTCAATTATTTCGATACAAAATAATAAGCAAATTAAGTGTATTCGAAATAAAAATTGTTTTCAGGTTAATTACGTTTTTCTCGCAAGCGGTCCAGCTTTCAGGCTCGCAAAAGCTGAAGTTGCGAGGAAGTACGATACTTCCACGATGAAATTTTGTTACGTCGGTGGCTCAGCGCTCAAATCCGAAGCTCAAAACGCTTTGCGTCAAGCATTTCCGCATTCAACTATCATTCAAATGTATGGTAAGTAAAAAATCCGAAAATTACAAAAGTATACTAAAAACTACAAAAATTTGTTGAATGTATTATGATGAGTAAAAATCAAAATATTTTGAGTGAAATAATGAAAATTATTTTAAAGGTACTACGGAATTAGGAGGCATGGGATTGATCCAGGATGAAGAAGTTCGTCTCGGCTCATGCGGCAGAGTCGTACAGAACGTGACTATAAAAGTCATCGATCCCGAATCTGGAAGAATATTGGGCCCGCATGAAACCGGAGAGATTTGTTTCAAGGCTCCTTATCTCACTTCGGGTTATTTCAATAATCCGGAAGCATCGAGAGGAATTTTCGATTCCGAAGGTACATAATTTTTTAATATTTCAAAATTTATTTTTTCTAAATAATATTTATTGCTCATATTTTTTTTAAATTTATAACTAAATAATATTTTAATAATAATAAATTGACTCTCACTCAGGATGGCTCCACACGGGTGATCTTATGTATTACGACGAGCAAGGGCACTTTTTCTTCATCGATCGTTTAAAGGAACTCATAAAGTACAAAGGTCAGCACGTCTCACCAACGATGATCGAGCAACTGTTGCAAACGCATCCGGAGATCCACGAGGTTGCGGTTGTATCAATTCCGGACGCAGCCGATGACGAAGTGCCAATCGCATTCGTGGCTAAAAAGCCTGGAGCTAAAGTAATCTAATTTCTAAATAAAAAAAATCTTCGAAATCGCACCGATAAATAAATTAACAAATTTATTTTCTATTTTGAAAATTCACAGGTCACCGAAGACGAAATAAAAAAAATGGTGGCGGATTCGCTTCCGGATTACATGCAGCTCCGAGGAGGTGTCAAATTTTTGGACGAACTGCCACACACGAGTTCGAACAAAGTATCAAGATTGGATTTGAAAAAATTGGCTAAATCTTATGTGTCATAATTTCTTAAATTAACGACAATTACAAAATGAGAATCTTATAAAAATAGACAGTAACCTATAAATTCTAGTTATAAATATTATGTTTAATTATTCTACTATTATTGTAACGCAGAATCAAAAATAGTAAAAAAAGTATATTTAGGTCGAAGTCAATTTTATTTTCTCTTTGGTATTCCTCGTTTGGAGGCTTCTTTGAAAAGAGCGACCAGCGAATCCATCGTTTCCTGACCATTCGGAATAATCTGATTAGCTGGTAACAGGAATCCATATTTGCCGGTATCTCGAAGCTCGTAAACGTAAGCGATCGGGATCTTGAACTTATTCTTGACCCAGTCGAGTGAACTCCCAGTTGCGACATCTAAACAAGACGATTATTTATTACATCATTTATAGTCATATTTTTGTCATTTTTATTTATAAAAAATACTCACAAATCGTCTCAGCAATATTTCCAGTTTTATATTTAGTACCGTATCGTTTTGCTAAAGCCTCGATCGTTTTTTTACCGATCCCCAACTAAAGAAATTAAAAAAAAGTTGCGAATTAAATACCCGAGATTTAAAAAATCTTTGAATTAATTAAATTACAAAATTCACAATTTTTTTTTTACCAATTGGTCATAATTGTCGAGATGCGCAGTCGTGTGTCCGTAAGGAAAAAGAAGAAGCTGCGAGTAACTGTGGAACGATATGTACGCGTAAAATTTGCCAGCAAGCGTGCTAATGTAGTCGGAAAGATTTTTCATCTCGATTTCAGAGAACGGAGCCGATCCGGCAAAAGTAGTGGAACATGGATAACTGCTCGCTCCACCCTCTGAATATAAAAAACGATAAATAATAACAATTATTTTTCACCAATTGAATTTATTTGTCAAAAATTCAACTCACGATTCCATTTGAAATTCCAGTTCCGATTCGGATCGCTTCCGTAGCAGTTGAGCGTGTATCGTTTTCTAGTTTTTCGCCACATACGATCCTGAAAATAATAAATATTATAAAAATTAATTAAAATATTACATCAAATGTTAAAAAATTAATTAAAATATTACATCAAATATTGAAAGACGTCGATCATTCTTTTATCATAAAAATTTCATAATTAATATTTCAAATAGAATATCGTCAAGTGCATCTCTAGTAATTTTTAAAATTATTTTAGAGTCAGATCTAACCTTAGAGCGAGTGTAAGCGTAGCCATCAGGATTTACGGACGGGAAGATATACCAATCGTTGCTCTCGGCCATATTCCGAATTTCCGTATCATTACTGGTTAGCAGTTCATTGAGAATGTAAGTTGCTGTCGCCGGTGATATCCATTCTCGAGCATGAATTCCTGCCTCGATAAAAACGCCTGGATTGTTCGGCTTGAAGGATACTTTGACGCCCTTGATCACGCGACCCTCGTAAGTTTTTCCAGCAATGACAGTCTGCACTTTATCCGGATACTTTTGTTGGAGTTTATCCAAAAATTCGTAAATCTCGTCGAGGGTGTGATAAGCTTGAAAAAAATTCACTTCGCCCTGTCGGCTGTAGAGAGGATTTTCACTGTCCATGAGTTCTTGCACATTTTCGATGTAATTCTCGTAATCGATCGACTTCGATTTCATGAGATCCTCGAACTCGTTCTTCTTGCCTGGACCCACCATAACGTCGACCGAAGCATTGATGTAACTTGGGCCTTTCCAAAACGAATACTAAAAACAATAAATTTTTACAAAATTCACTTGAATATATATTTTTTATGTAAAAACTTTTACAATAAATGTCTAAAAAACTCAACAATGATTTAAGTCCAGAATATTTTTCAATATTTAATTTTTGTTTTCTAAATTCAATTATTTTTATTAAATCAATTATAAATTATCCCACTATTTTTTTACTGATACGTAGAGTAGGAATGTTTTATAGTACTATTAAATTTGACTGATTCATGACGTAAAAAAATATCTCATCACCGATTTTTATTTTGCGTAAGTAATTAATTAAAAATTATTTAAATGTAAAGATCTAAAAACGCACCTCATTGTCGCGAAACTCGCCGAACTGTTTGATGAAATTAATCTGATCCTCGTTCTCCGGAATAATCCTGAAGACACTGTAATTTTCGTAGTCCCTCTTCTGTCCGAGTGCGAGGACGACGAGCGACAGAGTCAAGAGGAACTTGAGCATGGTGTAACTGAAACAAGAGCTCGAATGTGACTGACGAAGATTCGATCGACACTCGGAGATTAAAGCGTTAGATGGCTGGCAAGGATGGGAGCGTGAAAGTAGGAAGACCTTTCCTCTTTTTGTTTTTTTACTCATTAATTGTGTTGAGCCGAGGAGAGATAACGGTTTGATTTTTTGCACTGCGCAAAGGAAGAAAAAAAAATGAGCAAAATAAGAAGAAGGAGCCTAATTTTATTTTATTTACGATCGAGACAATTGGCACGTGTGAATCAGGCTTTTAAGGCACAACACCGTCATCCGTACTTACCCGTTAGCATCTACAGCGAGCGAATGCGCTGATCCAATTCACGTCTCTCCTTTTATATATATCTTTTACCACCAGTTTTTTTTTACCTGACACCGATTTACCAATTTTTCCTTATTTCTTTTCTTTATTTTCTCACCAGATTGCGATAAGAAGAGGAAGCTACGATTACCACAATTTTTCTTATCGTTTGAAGAAAAAAGTAGAAAAATGTACACAAAAAATGTTTGCCATCGGAAAAACCGAAGGGGACATGTACTACTTATGATATCGTCGAGAGATTGCATCAAAACGCTTATGAAAATGTCAAAGATAGATTTGATTGAAAATTAATATAATCAAAAAGTCGAAATATTGTTTAATTTTTTTTTTTACGAAAATGAGCTCAAGCACACTGCGAGACGCGAAGATAAACGAGAACGAGCATATTTTTGAAAAAAACATTAAAGTGTCGGCTCACGTAAGTGGAACACCAGGTCCGGACACGTGGAATTAGATAAGAGGAGCAAAAGTTGAGATTTCCATGAGTTCTCAGGGCGAAGAGGCCAAGGGCATCGAGAAATAATTTTTTTAAATTTTTGTAATGTGAAAAAATCCGGTAATTATTTGGTAACAAAAATCAAGTGATGAAAAAATAATCAGTTCGATTTGAGCAGGAGCCTAATATGAGCAACTTCCTAATAATTACTGTATAAAATGAATTTCTGTCGGAAGTAAAACTTCTTTTGCAGTTTTAGTTTCAGAAAGTATCAAAGAGCTCTCGATAGCCTGCAGGCTCCATTTTTAGTCGATGCACTTCTTAACTATTTATTTTGTGGTCTGTGCGGATAATTGATCGAAAATAGTTTCTCGCTTATTGAAAAATCGAAAAACGATTTTCAATCTCCCTGCAGGGTATTCCAACTCTGCTAAAAATAAAAAATTCGCACTCCGCAGAAGTCGATGATAGCGTAAAAATTGTAAAATTATTTAAAAAATCAAATTTATAATTTCTATACAAATAAACGATTTTGTAACATGGTCTTCATGAAAAATTTTTAAATACTTTACAAAAATGTTTATTCGAGTAAAAACTTTGTCAGTACATTTTGAAGGCTAATTTTATCAGTCGTTGAATCCAGGGAGATGTTTGAATTATTTACAGAGGTTTCGCGATTCCGCGTCTCCTGGCTTCCTGGAAAAGTGCGACGAGAGAATCGAGAGTCTCGTCAGCGGTTGGAATAATCAGGTTTGGTGGAAGAAGAAAGCCGTATCTTCCCTTGTCCCTGAGCTCGTAAGTGTAAGACAACGGAACTTTGTGAACTCCTTTGACCCAGTCGACCGTACTTCCGGTCGCGATGTCTGTAAAATTATCGAATTATTTACATATATATTTTTTTTTCAATTAAATCATTCGAAGAATTAATCAATTTTTTTATACTCACAAATAGTTTCTGCAATATTTCCAAGCGTGTACGAGGTTCCGAACCTCTTTGCGAGAGCGTCGATTGCTTTTTTGCCAACGCCGTACTGAAAAAGAATTTTTATAAAAATTAATAAAAGTTTTGTATATAAGTATATTATAGAATTGATCTGGACAATTATTTTTGCAGTTAATGAATTTTGGTGAGAGTATAAAAATTTACCATTTCTGAATAGTTGTCAAGATGCTCCTTCGTGTGTCCGTAGGGGAAGAGAAGAAGCTGCGAGTAACTGTGGAAGGAGAGATAAGTGTAGATCTTTGTGGCAATGGATGAAATGTATTTCGAAACCGTTGCAGTCTCAGGTTCGGAAAATTCGGCTTTTCCGGCATAAGTTTCAGCACAAGGATATGAGCTCGCGCCACCCTCTGAAAAAACAATAAAAAATTATTGAAAATTATCATAAAAAATTATTGAAAATTATCATAAAAAATTATTGAAAATCACCATAAAAAATTATTGAAGAAAAACATTTGAATGAATATTGAATATCCGAATTTCAGAATGTACTTATGATAAATTATCGAGTGATCAAATATTTTATTTATCTAAAAATTATTTTTAAAAAAATAAAAATTAACTCACGCATCCATTTGTATCCCCAGTTGCGGTTCAAATCAACGCCTTTGCACATACCGTTCGGTGATCTCGATTTTCTCCACAATCGGTGCTGGAAAAAATAAAAATAAAATCAACAACTTATTCAAGCGCACGAAGTAAATGAAATAAAATTGAAAAATGATTTTTACCAAGTCGCTTGAGTGAGTGTAGGTGTAACCGTCGGGATTGAAAACGGGGAAAATGTACCAATCGTTGTTCTCGGCGAGATCCCTGACGTCGGAATCTTTACTCGTGAGCAATTGATGGAGAATGTAGGTGACTGTAGCCGGAGATATCCACTCGCGAGCATGAATTCCACCCTCGATGAAAATTCCGGGATTATTTTCCTTGAACGTGACTTTGACACCCTTGATCAGACGTCCCTCGTAAGTTTTTCCAGCGACGACGACCTCAACGTTTTCCGGATACTGGACCGCGAGTTGGTCCAAAAATTTATAAATTTCGTCGAGATCGTGATAACTCTTCCAGTCGAACTGCGTCGAGAGACGAGATCCCAGGGGCCGCGTTTTTTCATTGTTGATCAATTCTTGAACGTTCTCGATGTATGTGTCGTAAGTGAAATCCACGATGTTCATCAATCTTTCGAAATTTTTCACGTTGTCCGGAGCGACCATGATGTGAGCCGATTGATTGGCTACCGAGGGTCCGCTCCAGAAATCATAATCCCGAGAATTTTCGGCGAGGTAATGCAAAAATGATGTTTGCTCGTCGTCTTTCGGGGTGACCTGGAACACTTTGTAATCCTCGAAATTCTTCTCCGCTCCGGCCAACGCCAGGGCCACCGCCGCGAGGACAAACACCAATTTTTGCATATTTTCGCTGTAAAAATTAATTAAAAATAAAATTAAAATTAAAAATTCAAGCACTAATTACATGATTTATTTTAGGAATAATATTTTTCGAATAAGAATGTAAGAAAAAAATTGATTCTTTTGAGAAATTGAAGCTGCTTACCCTTTTTCACGTTTGGCGAACGTTTGCTAGCAATGTTTTCATCGCTCGAGCTTTTATACGAATACGACCCTCCATATTCGATCAGACGTAAATCTTTTCAACGAATAATCAAACTTCCCCGATTGTTTGATCATCGTAATGATAGGAGAAATATAACAGGAACATATTTAAAAATCGAGTAAAAAAATGACGCGTCTTCATCGACAATTGGTCGAGATTATTCTACCAGGAAATCTTTGACCGAATGCCCCATCACAACGGAAGATATCTCGAGATTATCGGTATCTTCTGATAAATCGTGACGCTGATTTTGGACGATGAAATAACTTGATTCTTCGTTGAGTAAAAATATGAAAATATAAATATGGGACTGAAGATCGTTAACCCAGTATGAATTTTTGGCAATGGCCCACGCTTCGAAAACAGCTATGGAATCATTCACTTTTACAGCTGCTGCATTAAAAAATAATGTATTCGTCATAAAAATAATTTATTTACAAATTTATGCAAAATCAACGATTTCATTGGCCGAAATAATTGTAAAAAAAAATTTGCATAATTTTGTATGCAAATGATCTAATTTGGAGAAAATATTGGACAGAATGTTTATGTTTTTCGTGTGATGGAAAAAAGAGGTAATTTATGAATGTCCATGATGGATGGGAAATGTGGAGCGCGTATGGTATAAAGTATGTCATACGAGATTGCGTATAAGTATTATAACTTCACAAAGAAAGTTTCACGAGAAAATGGGTGGCTCATTCGTGAATAAACATGAGCCTCGTTTTAATCGTGAATATTTTATTCGAATAAATTCATAATTTTAACATTATTAGAGTCTTTTGGTCCTTTTGTTTGGAATTTAAAAGCTACGATTTATTGATTGTTTTTTATTTAATTTTAAAAAATATGTAGAACCTGTTTTTAATAATCGACTGTAATTTTTTTATGATATTGGAATTAAATGTTGATAAAACTTTCTATGCAAAAAAATAAGAGGACATCAGTGGGAGATGAAAATAAAATTGTTAAAGTGAAACGAAGTATCGATTGCTCTAAGATTAGATAAACTAAATTCGGGGATATTAAAATTTTTAGTAATCAAATTTTATGAAAACATTTTCACTGTAAATCGAAGTGTGTTTCTTAACACACGAAAAGTGTCAATTTTTACTCGGTTGAGTGTGTAAAATTTTCACGACTTGTTAGAAAACGCAGATA